>CM076569.1:257180395-257367243 GCA_034641835.2 Pinus albicaulis
AAGCCCCTGGAGCACAAAGAAGCGAAGCGTGGAAACGTGTTTCCTAGGTGAAAGACGCATCCCACTGAAACACTGAAAAAAAACACTTTTAAATACCCAAAATATTGAAGCTTTTAACTACTATAATCTAGATTTACTTTATCAAAATCGAAATCTCCATTATTTTCTTTCAGCCTCCTTAATCTATGGCCATGCTACGGCATGGGATGAGCAGAAAAAAAAATCCCATTGTAACACTAATTGCCGATAAGATGATGGACATTTTTTTATATTAAAATTTTAAATTAAAAAAAAATAAAGTAAATTCTCTACTTTTTAAAAAATACTAGACTTACAAAGTACCTGGTTGAAGAGAAAATATCTATATGTAAAGCATATGCATGTTGATTTTCATGAAAACAAGAAGTGATATATGTAGTTAATTTGGCCACTCCAGATACAAATACAATGGTGTTTCTGGATTACAGATTATGGTCCAAAATACAAGTTACCCTTACTGCGAAAATCGAAGCAGAAGAGAAACTAAACTCTATATGGATTCAATATGGCTATATAAAGGGAAGCATATTCTGTCATTTACAATGAAAAAAAATTACAGGGAGAGACGGATTGATCTACATAACGCCCTTTACAGTATTTGTTGCGCTCTAAAAAAATAATATGATCATATATTATTTCGTTCCTATGGTAGCTTCAAGATATCGTTGCAAGTATAGCTGTAATTCAATTTACCAAGAATATTAATTTGTTTGAGGCAATTTATATATTTTATATGAGGAATATATATATTTAGTTTATTAAAAGAAAAAATTTATTATATGAAAAATTCATTATATTACTAATAAAAATTAAAACTATTAATCAAATTTTAAGGTATTTGATATTTAATCTATTTTTTCTTCTTTCTTATATATTTTTATGAGAAATATACATATTTAATCTATTACATAAAAAAATCATTACATAAAAATTCATCATGGGCTGACTTAATAATAAAATTCCAAGGCATCTAATAACCAACCCACTTTTCAATTTTCTATATATTTTATATAGATAATATACATATTTAGTATATTACATAAAAATTCTCATATTACTGGCCTGGCTCTAGCAAGAGCTGCCATATACAATATGGCAAACAAGAAGGAGAAATTCAAAGAGAGCGATCTATTATTTGCAGCTGCTGCCATGATTATTGAAAATATGTACGTTGAGAGGAAGCAAAGAATATGAAAAAAACCACAAAGGGTATAACTCTGAAACTTTTTCAAAACCAAAAGGGTAAGAGGGGCAGCCATGACTATTTGTAGGCAGATGAGAGGATGTGAAGGGATGAGTGTGGGATGTGGGTCACGTGCAATGTGATGGCAAGAGATGAGTGAGTGGGGTAAGGGGATGACGATGGATGTCACGTATGTCTTCTCCACACAATTTTGCCACCCAAAGGGAAAGAGCCGTCACAGGGTTTTGCTCTCTCATTGGTGGGAGCCATTACGGCTTTTCCTTGGAGTGGTTGTTGTTCAGGAGAAAACTGGGAAAACGCATAGGTGGGGATAAGGTGGAAGTTGAGTCGGCCTCTTGTTACGTGTGGGAGAGCAGGAGTCCTTAGATTCGGTAGTGGAGCTAGATTAGGTATTTCCTTACCTGGACTTTTGTCATTAAGCCAATATTGGTCTACACGCATTTTTTAAGAGAGGCGGGAATGGAGTAAGAGGAGGATAACTATTATGATTATGTAGTCTTGTGTTCCATGGACTTCCTCATTCATTATTGGATCACTTGGATCTTTTCATGTGAAGATTTCCTTGAGTCTTAATTTGGTACCTACTCTCGTTCATTGTGGCTTATTTGTTATTTTATTTTTCTTTTTATCTATCTTGTGTTCTTTTATTTATCAATTTATATTGTTTTTTAGTGTTGGTGATAATTTTTTCTTGGATCTTTTATTTATGTTTTTTTTAGAAAAAATAAACGAATCTAAACAAAGGATGGGTGGGTTGAAGTGAGAGTAGTTTTTGACCTAGTTAATAATATTTTTTGGCATCTTTATTGATGGTAATGGAATCTAGACCCAACCATATGGAAAATGCCGGAGCTCCCCGAAGAGCAATCACCTGCTCGTTTCTGCGATTAGTTCCCCATCCCCCCTTGCCACCAAAAGTGGTAATAATGCTCTGTGTTCTAGAGTGATTACCATTTCTCCTCCACATTTCTTGTTTTGGCAAGCTCCATCAAAGGAGCCTCTCGAAAACAAATCCTTGATATCCCCCGTATTTGATCTTATTTTCTTTGGGGATGATCTTCATCAGCGCAATCTCATTGAAATAGGAGATAGTCTTTCTTGGAAGCCCTCCACGCCGATGAAATAGTATTTTCAAACAGCCAGGGCATTCCGGCTTCACCAAATCACCCATAGAACATAGAAAGGAAGTGCTTGATACTCCTTATTGGCATTAATCCAGATTATGGATGAAAATGGACAGTAGTACTCGCTCATATTAGGGGGAGTCCAACTTTAAAAGCGAGTCACTTCTTTCCAAGCTTCACGGACAAATGAGCAGCAAATGAAAAAGATGGTCAATATCCTCCCTGTTGGAAACACAAAGAACAAATGTCAGGACCCCGAAAACCTTTACATTGTAACATTTTCCACATTAGTATTATGTGATAAATTTCCAACCATCCAAAACATAAAATCTTACGAGGAGTCACCCATGACCAGGGCCGAATTAATCGAGCCAACCAATAAGATTGAAGGCGGGCAGAGGGAGAGTGGCATATATATCTTTGACAAAGGGCATCTCGTTCTTCGTTCCGCCCCTCCCATCGTAATGTGTCTCCACCTTCTCTTATAAAAACACCCGCATTATAAATATTGGAGATGTAAACCTCCCATTCTATAGCTGGACCATTTTTTGAGTCTCGTGTCCGAAGCCCTCTTCCATTTGGGCATAGAGGCAAGTGAGGAAGAGAGGTGGCAATGCGTGATAATATAGATATGCCTCTCACCCTAAGATGGGAAATAAGATCCATTGAGAGTGAATGGTTACCAGTGAACTTGGTCACCACATCAAGACCAACCTATGTCGTTTCCCTATCCCCAATTTTCCATTTCATAGCACCTGGCATCCAATGTCCATTCTTCAACAAGCTTCACTAGACAAGGGAAGCATTTTCGGGTTTGTATGCCCCCCGTTGATCCGAGTTTGAGAGAGGAAGGCCCTTTGACATGTATTTATCCCGAATGATGTTGCTCCATATGCCCTCGGCATTAATGGCCCTCTAAATACTTTTTTATAATCGGTGCAAAGTTAAAGTTGCGAGAATTAGAAATGCCCAAACCTCCCATAGAATTCGGCCTAGCGATAGCATGCCACCGAGCTAGGTGGATCTTCCCTTACAATGTTGTACACAACCATATAACCCGTGCCATAAGAACATCAATTTTGTGGCAGAATTCTGTTGGGATGAGAAAAAGATGCATCCAATACACAACAACACTCTAAAGGACCGATCACACTAGAGTAAGTATACCTCCCGAGTGACAACCATTGGTTCACCCAAGAAGTTAATTTTTTGTTGTATCTAGTTAAAAGCTAGTCCCGAGTCATGAATCTCGTACATGTTGAGCTTTAGGTGAAATCCCAAATATCGTAGACTCGCATTGAGATAGACCCGTTGTATCCCAAAAATTTTCCCAATTTCTCTCGTTGTAAACATCCTCCACCTCCTCCTAGATTAAAACCCGATTTTTTTTATTACTCATGTGTAAATCGGAAGCCATCGCTGAAAATCATTAATAAACGATGATTTTTCCTCCAATCATCATTACTTTTCATGCCTCCAAATAAGAGGTCATCAACAAACATTAAGTGTTTCACCCTTTCCTTATTGGTGACCTTTAGACCCCAAAGTTAAACCTTTGTTCACGGCCTCTCCGATTGAGAAACTCGGAAATTCCATTGCAAGAATGAATAGTAGAGGGGATAAGGTGCAACCTTGTCTACGACCGCGATAAGCTTTAAAGAACTCAGTCAAATACCCATTAATAAAAATAGCAAAATTAGAAGACAAAATACAAGCCAAGACCTAGTTGATATTACCTTGTGTGAGGCCTATTTTGTGAAGAATCATTCTCAAAAAAACCCCAATCCAGGGCACTCAAAATCCTTAATCATATCTATCTTTATCATGCTACTCTGTCCATATCGAGAGTTCATATAGTTTAGGCATTTTTTGTGTTGTCTCGATAACATCCTGGATCGTCTTCCTTTCAAGAATGCAAATTGTTTTGGAGAAATAAAATTCGATAGGGTACTTTTGATCCTCATTGTGATTATCTTGGAAATAATCTTATATAGAGCATTGCATAAGAATATAGGTATGTAATATGAGAAAGTGAAGGGAATGATCCTTCTTTAGAATCAACGTAATGAATGTAGCATTCAAACCCCACGTTGATTACCCCATGCACTCGGGACTCCTCCACTATCGTGAGGATATCGGGGAACATTAGACCAAAGAAATGGTGGAAGAAATCTATTTCCCAACCATCGGGACTAGGACTTTTCTCATTTTTAGATTGTTTAATCACCTCTAGTAGCTCCTCTTTGTCTATCGGACTCCCCCGGACACTCAAAGCAAATGCAATATCATCTCTTTTTGAGCATCAAAGTCTTGTACTTCAACAACATGTTGAGTTTTGAAGAAACAATGAGTAGCCCGTTGAATCTCCCCATGGTCGGTGATAACCCGCTCCCTCTATGACGTGAATTCCCTCGATGAAATTCCATTTTTTTTCTTGCATTGGTGAAGGTTTGGAAAAACTTCGTGTTTTGTTCCCCACCTTCACCCAAATAGATCACCTTTGAAGCCTCCTTTTTTTTTCCTATTTCAATAGAATATTGTTCTTCTCCCCCCACCAACTCAATAATCCGCTTCTTATATACCTCAGTAAAAAACAATGGGCCAAGTGGATCATTACAATATGACGAGTTTGTATGTATATCCGTTAGTTCTTGAATATCCTCCCTTTTTTTCTTCACTACCCATGTCTTTCTTGCCCTTTTTAAGGCTCGCAACTTTTCCATGATCAACACCATCGCTCCCGACCTACCAACGGAGCCGGTTGTTTGCCCTAGATCTTAGCCTACCAAGTACCTTAAAGTCTAGGGTTTTAACCCAATTCGGGTCTAATTTGAATGGAAAGCCACCCCTTTGGTCCATGCCTTCCCACTTCGGTTTAATCGAGCATGTGGTCCGAGATGAAAAATAGGATGGACGAGATGAATTTACCCCTTTGTGTGATCCAATCAAAGAAGAGTTGGTTAAAAAGTGATCAAGCCTTTTAGAAATACCTTCGGACCCAGCCTCGACCATTCCACCAGAGTTGGGACCAACTCCATGGGCATAATGTCCCCCGATATATACTCGCATCAAATAAATCGAGTTTGAATGCCAATAACGAGATCCATCCGTGCGCGAATCCCCCCAAATATCCCAGGCTACCCATGGTCGATTGAGATCTCTCACTATGATAATGGATGGGAGGGAGATAGTCCCAAAATTTGCACAATTATCCCAAAATAACCGGTTTCCCGTATATGGAGCATACATATTGAGAAGGAAAATCGACAATCACTCGCCCTTATAGTAACCTTTAAGAAAAATACCCCGCATCGATCCGAAAGATGCAAGTGAATTGAAGATGGTAGGATCCCACATAGCCCCCAATCCACCCTGGAGTGCCCAATTGCACCCTTTTCACAGACCAACCAATTAAAGAAGATCGAAAGCATGAATAACCAAGCAATATTAACATCACTCATAGTTTCTTGAAGAAATATGATAGTAGGTTTGAGAGTTTGAACCATATCTTTGAGTGCTCTAGTTTTATGGGCAACACCCATGCCCTTGATATTAAGGGAGAGGATATTCATGGAGGCACTCTTGATGCGGGAATATCCCCTCTAAGGATCCACTCGGACAGACAATTAGAAACTCTAATACCCTCCTCAATGCACTCGAAACAGCTTAGTGATCTAGGCTCCGAATTATTCCTCGATTCCGGATAGATACGACCGGATTGATACATTTGGAATTTTTCACGTATTTCGGTTGGCACTTCTTTCTTGATGCGAGTGTACCCTTATCCCTGCAGACCCCCCTCTCCAGATGCCGGTCCGAAATAATGACCGTCTAATTTCCGAGTGGCTTCATGCGAAGGAGGATTCCAACTAGAGACAAACCAATTCCTTATTGAGTGATATAGGGATATGTTAATTTTAGGAAACTAGGTCCAAACTCCATGTTGCACTCGCTCATATGATGGATATAATATTTTTGTTGGATTCCTCTTTTGGAGAGGTGCAATATTTTGAATTTATTTTCCACACATGTGAAAATTGTCAAGGTCGACGAGATTTGTATTGTAGGCTCACAAGCCCCAAAAGATGTGTCACTCACCCCTAGTCATGGAAATAGATTGGAGAGACATGATGTTCATTTCATCATCAACTCATCTCACACATCTCTCTCTCATATGATTGGTTCATACAACCTTAAAGAGGCTTCTCTCCCTCCCACATGTGTGAAACAAGAAGCTGCAATTTTCAGATTGTTTTAGGGTTTTTTTTGGCAGCGTTGACTTTGGGTCAAACCCTCATTTTTTGACGGCGTTTCTCGCTCAAAAATTCTGATTTTGGAAGGTCACATTGAAGGGTACAGAAATAGAGGTCAATCGTTTACCTTTGACACATCATTGATTTGGTTTGGCCGCGATTTGACTGGTGCATTGATTGTTTTGTTGACTTTGGTTTTGGGGCGATTTTGACCTTGAAGGAAGGTTGAATTTGACCAAGTTTGACTGAACCTATTTGGAGGTTGAAAGGGTTGGTTTGACCGAAAAAATTATTTGCTAGATAGGGCATCATGTTGACTATTATAGCAAACATTTTTCTCTATCTTTTTCGAATAAAAAAGAATTACAAATTATTGTATCTTGTATTGGCTTGTCTTCCCGTCGATTTAATTTTATGTTCTATTAGCATTTACTTTCAATGGTTATGTGATTGCAAAAATGAATTGGGCTAGTAAAAAATATTGAAGTAAACCGCATTAAGCATAGAACATACCATGGTTATCTAAAATTAACATGGTATTAGAGCTAAGGTGAGGACAAAGCCCAAGAAAGTGTGAAAAACAATCATCGAAGAAGTTGAATAATCAAGGACCGAGATCAATGGCCTCCTCATCATAAAAGGGTTTCAAATCTGATGATAAGATGATTGACAAGTCCGATTATCATACTTGGAAAAATGTATTTGGATTTTACATTAGAAGACCAAGATGTTATGGATTATGTGTGGGGGAAGATTAATGAGCCTCCATCAAATGCACTCGCTGCCACTAAGACTAAGTAGAAGAAAGGGGGAAGTCAAGGCGAATAATATCATCGCGGATTTTATTCATAAGCACTTGGTTTCTTATATCTCCGAGCTAGGGCACATCTAAAGAGATGTATGATAAGTTGGTTAGCATGTTCATGGCTAGCAATGCTAATCAAATTATGTTTTTTGAAAAAAACAAGTTGAAGGAGATCAAGAAAGGCAAAAGGATAATCTATCTAATCATATTTCATGAGGCTCACCAAAATCAAGAATGATATCTTAGCTATTGGAGAAGCCATAAGCGACCGAGAGCTTACTATCATTGCTCTTGGAGGACTCCCCGAGAATGTTATGTATTCAATACCACTATTCTTAATAATAATGTGATTCCTAATTTTGATGAATTGTTGACATGATGCACTCAACAGGGAGCCAAGGATGATGGAGAGAGACCATCCCTCTAATGGGAATGGAAGTTACCCTATTGCCTTCTCCGCTCATGCAAAGAAGAGGAACAATGTTGGTCCAAAGAAATCAAAATCATGGAAGTTCGGGTCCCAAAGGAAGAAAATTGAAATGTTACACTTGTAACAAGTTTGGTCACTATGCAAAGAGAGTGCCCTAATAGAAGGGACTCTTCTAGAGATGATGACTACAACAACAACAACTTCAGGGGGGGGATGGAAATCAAAGGAACAACAGAGTTCAAGGGAAAGAGGAAAGCTCCCTTTGATCGAAGTGGAAATGGGAAAAACTTTTAAGAGGTCAAGAAATTCCGGGTATGATGAATCTAATGTTGTTGATAGGAAAAATGAATATATTCTTATATCTGCCCTCTCTATTGCATCTCCTTCCGACACCCTAGAAAATTGGTTGATTGATAGTGGTACCTCAAGTCACTTCACTTGGATATAAGGAATCCCTGTCTAATTTGATTGAAAATTATGCTAATTTGGAAACTATCCTTAGAGACAATGCCACCTATCCCATGAAAGGGACAATGACTCTCGACCCTTCATCTAAATCAAGGTCAAGTCCCCGCTTGCAAGATTTTTTTGTACGTACTTGACTTAAAAAATAATCTAGTGTTTATCTCGACAATGGAAGACAAAGGATTCAAGGTGGAATTCATCGATGGAAAGGTACACATTTGGAAGAGGGAACTTCAAAGAAGCATTCACTCTTGGTTTTAGAGTTGATACACTCTAACGGAGTTGGAGAAAGTTCATTGGGGGGCCATGACATGTGACACAACTCCGAGCTATGACACCTGGAGGTTTGCACACCTTCATTACAAATCCCATTCCCAAGGCAAGGAAGGTGGTGACAGGGGATGCCCAATTTCAAAGATGATCATGAAGGTGTTTGTCATGGTTGTGTCGAAGGAAAGCATACTAAGGGGACCATTTCCCCGAAGTGTCATGAAGACATCTAATATTTTGCAATTGATACATTCCGATCTATTTGGTATCTTGCCTGTAACATCCTTGGGAGGATGCTTATATTATATCACATTTATAGATGACTTCTCCCACAAGACTTGGATATATTTTTTGAAGAAGAAGGACAAAGCATTCAAGTGGTTTCATACCTTCGAGGCCTTGGTTGAAAATCAAATAGGGAAGAAGATTAAAATTTTGAGGACCGATAATGGAACCAAGTATGAGTCGAATGAATTCAATGAATATTGCGGGGAAGTTGGACATTAAGAGGGAAACGACCATCGTGTATACTCCCAAACAAAATGGTGTTGCTCGAAAGGAAGAATAAAACCATTTTGGAAGCACGCTCGTGCCATGCTTTATGACTAAGGTCTTCCAAAATTTTCTATGAGGATAAGTTGCCAACACTCGGTGTGTATGTTCAAAATAGATGCCCACATTCTACATTGGACTCAAAAAATCCCGAAAGAATTCTTCTCTAGTAAGAAGCTCGATGTCTCTAATTTTATAGTTTTTTGGAAGTCCCTTTTGTTTTCATGTGCCGAAAGGAAAAGAGGAGGAAGTTGGATGGTTCTAGGAGAAGTGAACGTTTGTGGGATAGAGTGAAACCTCGAAGGCATATAGAATCTATGTGCCTAGTCAAAGAGAAGTGGAGATATGCCATGATATCACCTTTGACGAAGATGCTACCCTCAGGGAAAGTCAAGGATATTCCTATCTTAAAAGGAAGACAAAGAAGAAGAAGAAGGCTGAAGAGCGGGGAAGAACAAAAGGTTGAACCGAATCCCGATGTTGAACGATCGATGAATCCTATAGATCCAACTTATTCAAATAAAATAAGACCTTGATGGCTTAGAGACACTCTCGAAAGATGCTGAGGGACATACCTCTCCAAGGGGAAAGATTTTGTGAAAGTAAGAGGCCGAATAGGTACCAAGGGTACCTAGTAGCCATGAGTACTATTGTACAATATGAGCTTGGAACTTTTGAAGAAGTCGTAAAGCATCGAGTTTGGAAGGATTTTATGCACAAGGAATATGATTCAATCATGAAGAATGATGTTTGGGATGTGGTCCCTAGATCTGAAGCACAAATTGTTATCACCTCAAAATGGCTCTACAAGATCAAGCATGGAGCCGATGGAAGTGATGAAAAAGTACAAGGCAGATTTGTTTCTGAGGCTTCTCTCAAAAGGAAGGCATAGATTATGATGATATATTTGCACCTATTTCCTGCTATACCACCATATGTTTAATCATTTCCCTTGTTCCAATGCAAGGATGCGGTCTCCATTAGATGGATGTGAAGACTACCATTTTACATGGTTCAATCAAGGAAAGAGGTCTATGTGGAATAACCTGCGGGGTTTGAAGTCCAAGATAGAGACACATATGTATGCGAGGTTGAAGAAAGCCCTATATGGGTTGAAGCAAGCCCCCGGGGCTTGGTATGAGAGGATCAATAGCTACTTGATGAAGGCTAGGGCTTCACTCGAAGTGATGTTGATCCAAAACTTTATTTTAAGGTTGATAATGACAAGCATCTCATTTTCACTCTCTATGTGGATGATCTCTTCTGACGAGTGCTGACCCTCTCATTCATCAATATAAGAGGGAGATAGCTTCGAGTTCAAGATGAAGTACCTAGGGACCGATGCACTATTTCCTAGGCTTGGAGGTGCGGCAAAATCCAGTTGAGATTTTCCTTTCTCAAGGAAATTATGTTGTGAAGTCTACTTTGGAGAGATTTGGGATGGTTGACTACAAGTCCATGACTACTTCGATGGAACTCAAATTTAAGAAGTTGTGTGGAAGTGATGTTGGGACCGAGTTGGGAAATCCCACCAAGTAACGTCAACTCATGGGGGCTTTGATGTTCTTAGTTGACTCATGTCTAGACATATGTTTTGTGATGTGAACACGTTGAGTCAATACACGATCGAGCCTCATCAAATTCACTGTATTAATGCTAAGAATCTCTTAAGATAGCTTCGGGGCACAATCAGACCATGGGTGAGATACACTACCGAGAGTATGAGGCTCCATGGTTATACGATACTGATTTGGCAAGTAGTGTGGTGGATCGTAAGAGCACATATGGATGTTGCTTCACTCTAGGTTTTGCTTCAATAAGTTGGACGAGTAGGAAACATAAATATGTTTCTTTGAGCAACTGCAGAAGTCGAATACATTGTAATGAGTATGGCATGTTGTGAAGCTATTTGGTTGAGAAAGCTCTTTAGTGAGCTGTTTGGACATGTGTTGGATACCACCATTATCCTTTAGCGATAACCAAAGTGGGATTTACCCTTACGAGAATCTCGTGTTCCATGACTCATCCAAGCATATTGATATTAGGTACCACTTTTTTGGGACATGGTACGGTGAAGCACCGTAAGGCTTCATCACATTGGGATTGATGACCCTAGGGAAGTTCACATTCTTAACGTTCGATGGGAATCTTGGTATCGTGGATGAGAACCTACCTAAGGGTATCACACGAGTTGGTCTATGAGCTCTAGGAGCTCCAGAGGGGCTTGAGGGATAGCTTCTCGGATCTATAAGAAACCACGGGGCGAGGTTCACCTTACCTTGCTAGTGTGCTTCTTCCTCACCATTATGATATTGATATGGTTCACCCTCTTTTTGATTTATGCCCACATGCATCCTACCCATGGAGTGTCGGGACTCACAGGGGAATACCTCTCATTTAGTCGAGGAGTTGGGAAATGAGGATATGAGCCGATAGCATGAATAATGGACGCATTAGGGATTGTCATACACTCTATGTCTAGGATGGGATGTGTTCAAAAAATTGATCCGGGATCAAGTCTAGATGAGGTTCTTACCTCTAAGCGACTTCGAGTCGATATGTGACTCACTCTTGAGTGCAGTTGAGGATTTTACCCCTAAATTGACTTCGGGTTAGTGGAGAGTGATGTCTTTGTGACTCACTCTCATTCGTTTGTAGAGTAGAGCCAAGAAAGAAGTTACGGTAGGATGACACGAGGATTTCATGATGATGATGATGATTATGATAGTACATGATGGTGCTTGGATGACAGGATTGCATAGGTGGACAAATGGATCTCTCCCTAGTTGAGATGGAGTGTTAATTTTGGGTAACTAGGTCCAAACTCCATGTTTCACTTTGCTCATATGACGAGAGATGATATTTTTTGTTGGATTCCTCTTTCGGAGAGGTGAAATATTTATCTAAATATCATATTTTTTGGATGAGCAGAACTTATATTTTTGAATTTATTTTTCCACACATGTGCAAATTGCCAAGGTCGTCCAAATTTGTAATGTAGGCTCACAAGTCCAAAAGATGTGTCACTCAACCCCAAGTCATGGATATAAATTGGAGAGACATCATTCTAATTTCATCATAAACTCATCTCACACATTTCTCTCTCATCTGATTGGTTCCTACAACCTTAAAGAGGCTTCTCTCTCCTCCACACGTGTTAAACGGAAGTTGCAATCTTCGAGACTATTTTAGGGTTTTTTGGCGGTGTTGACTAGCGTTGGTTTTGGGTCAAATCTCATTATTTGTTTGCATTTTCTACTCAGAAATTCTGATTTTGGAAGGCCGCATTGAAGGGCATAGAAATCGAGGTCAATCATTGACCTTTGACCACAACTTTGATTACAACATTGATTGGTTTGAAACGATTTGACTCATGCATTGACTATTTTGTGAATTTGGTTTTTGGGGGTGAGTTTGACCTTGAAGGAAGGCTAACTTTGGGTCGAGTTGATCGAACCTATTTGGAGAGATCTGAAAAGAGTTGGTTTGACCCACAAATTATTTACCGGCTAGGGAATCCCCGTTGAATTTTGTAACAAACATTTTTCTCTATCTTTGCTAAGTAACAAGAATTACAAATTCTTTTATCTTGTATTAGCTTGTCTTCTGTCGATTTAATTTTATGTTCTATCAAGATTTACTTTCAACGGTTATGTGATTGAAAATATGAATTGAGTTAATAAGAAAGATTGAAGTAAACTACATTAAGCATAGACCATACCATGGTTATCTAGAATTAACGGGATCGGTTGGACGGGGAAGGATAGGAATTTATCAACGAGGAGGTGAATTGGACACATCGAGACTATGGAGGTGCGAAATTGAGTTTTGACTTCCCGGTCTCTTCGAGAATTATAGACAAACCATATTAGTCGGAGGATCTCGTCGGGGCGAGGGGAGTATCATCAACAAATATAGGCATTTTTGCACTAGAGGACGGTTTAATCCCAAGTCGGACACTTGCTTCACTCGAGTGATTCCAAACCCTTATCCACCCCAGACCCCTCTTCGGATGATACAAAGTTAAGAATTAGAACCCGGGGAAAAGAAAAACACTACAAGGAAAAGACCCTATAGCAGATGTTTTGAGAACCCCATAGAAAAATACCCCATACATTCGTTTCTAGCGGAGGTTACTAGAGGAGGTTGGTGGGCGGAGGGTTTTGCGTATGTTTTTCGCTCGATGCGCTTATCATTAAACATTGCCCGATGCGCACAAAACATTGGCACACTGGACATCATGCACTCTGTACACACCCGCCCGGTGCGTCGTATTATTCTAAAGCACCAATGCTTCACAACTCTTCTGCGTCGGTGCATTATAAAACACCACGCCAAAACCGAAACACGCCTAATGTGGTATAAAGAAACCGCATCGGTGCATCATAAAACAACGTGCCAAAACACAAACCAATTGGTGCATTCATAAGAAACATAGCTGGGTGCGCCTACTCAAACCATGCGCATCGGAAAAGTTAAATAAAAATATACGGCAAAAAACTCGGATTTTTCATTTTTTCGATGCTCTAAGCTCTCAATTATCGGTGAGCTCTACCATAGGAAGCAACGATGCGCACAAAGAATTAGCTGCTTTGGACATCCATGCGCGACGTACACACACCTTTGGGCGTCCTATTACGAGTAACACACCGAGTGCTTCACAACTATTCCTTGTCGATGCATCATAAAACACCACGTCAAAATAGAAACGTGCAAGTGTGCCTATAAAATTCACACACTAGAATAACGTTAAATAAAAAAAATACGGCCAAAAAACCAAAGCTTTATGGCTATTCCTTTTCCAGTCTTTATGAATATTACGCCGATGCATCATCAAAACATCGCATGCCCAGCAAACATCTCGGTGCGGTGTTAGGGAACCACCCGAGTGCATCATAAACAATGTGCCAAATCACGACACCACTCGGTGCATTTGTAAGTGAGCGTACCAGTACGCCTATGAAAACCAGCAAGCCTAGAACGGGGTTAAATAAAAAAAAATTACGGCCAAAAGCGCATTTCACTTTCCTCGGTGCTCCAAAGCTCTCAAGCACTAGCTCCATTTCCCCTTCTCACGAGCCACCTTGACAATGGTGCTCCCCATTGCACCCATTGCATCCTCTGCTCTCTGCATTGGCCACAAATCTCTAGCTTGCATTTTGAAAAACGATGGGCAAATTTTCTTTTGCAAATTCTACGGCCAATATGCCTCCTCGACGGTGAAATATCACAAAGTATTTTTTCTAGTTTTTTCATAATTAATCTTTTTAGTGGATTCGAATTTGAAATAACCTTAAAAATAACCATTAAAAAAAGAAAAAAGAAAAATGTCGCGTAGTGTGCCCGAGTCGTTCGGCTCGCGCCAGATATGCAGTCTTGCCTATAAAATTTATAGGCCACACCACCACCGGTGCTAACAGGTATCCGCACCATTTCGAGGCGATGCCAGAAAGAGCGCCCACGCATTATTTTAAATTAAAAAAATAAAAATACAGCTGCGCTCATTTAACCGAGTACACCATTGACCATGGGAATAACAGTATGCGGTGCATTGTGAGAATTATCTTCTCCGGTTATACTGTCGAGCGCACATCGCATTCGGCATTCGAAAAGGGTCAACGGTGTGAGTCGGAGTAAAATACCACACCTTCGACTATATGTAATTATCGGGAAGTCGGTGTCTTGACACGACTATACACTTGGGGCATATATTTTAGTCGGCCTTACCTGCTATTCTAACACCGAGATATAGTCAACGGTGCTTGAAAAAATTTCATGCACTTATAGAGGTTGGTTCTTTGTATTTCATTTGGGGCACCTCCACCGGTGCGCTACAAACACAAGGCATCACTTGGAAACGATTATTGTGACCTTTTTTGTGTGCACCACTGATGTCGTCAAAAAAATATATATATAATATATTCCTAAATACATGTCTCTGTTTATAATATTTAACATGTCAATGATTCGAGAGAGAAGAGGAGGAACAACACTAAAAATAGGTAGAACAATATGACATGATTCGCGATGGGAGGCCGAGAGAGGGAGAGAGATGCATACCCTCGCCCTATTATAGCGAATACCCAAGAGATCCTTAGGCGGGTAGGCCTCCTCAAGTTCTATGAGGAGGCTACTTCCCTAAAGGCCCATAGTGTGTTTTTTAGATATCTTATCCATAGGTGGAATGCCCACAGATAGGGTTTCTAGGTTGGTCGCGACCGGTGGTACACACCCACGAGGAGGATATTAATTTTATTAGAGGACTATCGAGGAGAGGGTGGATTTTCCCTCATTCCTAGAGGTTCCAACTATTTGTGTAGCGAGGAGTCGATCGGTTTACTCCCAAAAAGATACATTGGAGCACATGTCTTGTCTCCTTTAGAGTTTCAAGTACCTAGAGGTTAGTTACATATAGGTCTATTTGGTAGATAGGATCGTGGTTGCCTCTCACTTATCATTTCGACCATTTCACAGCAACAATAGTGACGTGGAAACACATTAGTTACTCACTTTTATATTATGTTTATTATTTAGTACGGGAGCCCACGACTTGTGAGGTGGTCTACCATTTTTTTTGTGGTAGTTTTGTACGGCCTTAGATAGATATCGTGCTCATGCACGAGGAGGGTAAACTTCCCTTTTGCTTGGATATGTTTTGTTTATTTTTTTGAGAGGTTTCCCGGGAGATGGGGCCTAGTTTTGTTCGATGACCTCATAGGCCAATGTCTTGGGGCTCGGATGCTCATCCGAGTGCAGATGATGCCCTACGAGGGGAGAGACTATGTTTCCATCTAGGATGTCGCATGATGCAACTGGACTTACCGGCCAGGTGTTGACAGCTGCATCCCTTCATTATGGTCCCATGCACTACAAGGAAAAGACCCTCTAGCGGATGTTTTTTAGGAACCCCGTGAGAAAAATACCCCATACCTTCATTTATAGCGGACTTTACTAGAGGAGGTTGGTGGGCGGGAGGGTTTTGCAAATGTTTTCCACTCGGTACGCTTATCATTAAACGTTGCCCCGGTGCTTTGGAGCAACGAAAGCACGATGCGGACGACGTTTGGCACACCGGAAACGTGCACTTCGTACACACACGCCGGTGGATCATATTATTCTATAGCTCCGATGCATCACAACTCTTCAGCGTCGGTGCATTATAAATACACGCACCAAAAACCGAAACCACCGGTCACGATATAAAGACACCGCACACAGTGTGCATCATAAACGACGTGCCAAAACAAAAATTGACTGGTGTGTTTGTGAGGCAGCAGAATCGCACCTATAAACCACGTGCCGTGGTAAAGGGTTAAATAAAAAAAAATACGCGGAAAAAACCGGATTTTTCAATTTTCTAGTGCTCCCCAGAGCTCTCAATTACCGATCGCGCACCCTACCATAGAACGCATCGGTGCAAACCAAACATTGGCACACTAGACAACGTACGCAGCGATACACAACCTTCGCGTCCTATTCTGTAACACATTAGTGCTTCACAACTCTTCGTGTCTGGTGCATCATAAAACACCGTGCCAAAATAGAAATGCACATCGGTGCGTTCTTATCCAGAAACAGCTGATGCCTATAAACTCGCATGCACGAATAGTGTTACATAAAAAAAAATAAGGCCAGCGGTTCTTTACGACTATTCCGCATCGGTGCTTTGCGGATATTCTACCTCAGGTGCATCATCAAAATTGTCAAGTAAACGCGAAACATCTCGGTGCGGTGTTAGGGAAGCGCGCGGTGCATTATAAACAACGCGCCAAATTTGACACCAGTCTCGGTGCGCGTTGTAAGTGTGCATCGGGTGCACCTATAAAACCACAAACGTCTCGGAACAAGGTTAAAATATTACGGCCAAAAAACTGCATTTTTCACTTTCCTCGATTGCTCTGAAGCTCTCAAGCACGGTGCCATTTCCCCTTCTCTAAGCCGCCTTGACATCGAGTGCTCTCATTGCACCCATTGCACGCTATTTGCTACTACCGCATTAGCACCAATCTCAACTTGCATTTTGAAAAATGGTGGGAAAATTTTATTTTGCAAATTTTACGACCAATATAGCCTCCTCGACGTGAAATGTCACAATGTTTTTCTAGTTTTTCCATAATTAAAGCCTTTTAGCAAATTAGAAATTGAAATAGCCTTAGAAAATAACCATTAAAAAAGAAAAAAACAAAAAAATGTCGTGCGCACTTGCAGACTTTGTCAGCTCACACCGGATAATAGTGTTGCTTGTAAAATTCGTGGACGCACCACCATGCTAACGTTATCCATACTTGTTTTTGTGCTAAAAGGTGCCGAATAATTTTAAACTAAAAAAATAAAATAAAGGCGGTGTGCTCATTTATCTAGTGCGCACGGGTTTGACCACGGGAATCACGGTCGCGGTGCATTGACGGAATTATCCTGATTTCGGTGCACGTCATTACACGCATTAGATTAGATATGGGTCGATAGGTGCGGTTAAGTACATTTGCACCATCGACTACGTAATTTTCATGAAGTTGAATGTGCTCATACGACTATATGCGTCGCCTATATTTCAATCGGTAATGTACGCTATTGCAGAACTTAGATATAGTCAACGAGTGCTTGAAAAATAGATAGCTACACCAGCACGGTGCCTTGTATTTCATTAGGGGCAAACACCCGAGTGTGCTACAATATTAGGATGTCCATGCCTATAGACTACGTATTTTTATGGCGCACCACCATACTTTACGTTTTTGTTTTTTTCAAAAATATATATATATGTATATTCCTAAATACATACCCAGTTTTAATATAAAAAATGATTTAATATGGCAATGATTTGAGAGAGAAGAGTGCATCAACAACAACAATAGGCTAAACGAGTGTGACATGATTCGCTGGTGGGAGGGCTCGAGAGAGGGAGAGAGATGCATATCCTCGCCCTATTAGTAGATACCCGGGAGATCCTTAGGCAAGTAGGCCTCCTCAAGTTCTGTGAGGAGACTACTTCCTAAAGGCTTATAGTGTGTTTTTTGAGATATCTTGTCCACGAGGTGGAATGCCCACCGAAGGGTTTTCACGAGGTTGGTCGCGACCGATGGTACACACCCACGAGGAGGATATTGTATTACGGGACTATCGAGGAGAGGGGTGGATTTTCCCTCATTCCCGGACGTGCCCGACTGGTTATGTAGTAGGGGAGTCGGTTATTTTACTCGATGAGATACATTGAGCACATGTCTGCACTGTCTCCTTCGGAGTTTCAAGTGCACGGAGGTCGGTTTACGTATGAGGTGTTTTTTGGTAGACGACATGAAGTGCCTCTCCCTTAACATTTCGAAACCATTTCGCACAACATGAGTGACGGGAAACACATTAGTTTCTTGTTTTTATATTATGTTGATTCTTTATTACGATGACCATGACTTGTCGGGTGGTACTGCCATTTTTTTGCAATAGTTTTGTATGGCCTTAGATAGATGTCGTGCTTATCGCATAAGGGAGGGTCAACTTCCCTTTTTCTTCACACAATTTGTTTTGTTTACTTTTTGAGAGGTTTCTAGAGATGAGACCTAGTTTTGTCCCGACACTGACCTCGTAGGTCGATGTTTGAGGCCAAGATGCACATGTGGGGCGAGATGATGCCCAAGAGGGGAGACACTATGTTTCCCGGCCTGAGGATATCACATGATGCACTTTGGACTTACTAGCCACGGTGTTGACGGGTTGCATCCCTTCATTATGGTCCCATGTCCTTGCATGTTGGATTAGATATGCGAGGGTGTCCCAACATCCTCTTCACGGATGATGAGCCGTTAGATGATAGAGGTAATATTACGGTTTTAGTTTATATTTATTCTAACATGTTCTTTTACTTGTTTCTATTAAATTGTGTAATGGAAATTGTCTAGTATTGATGTTGTACTTGTATATATTTTGCAGACATTGGCACTTTTGATGGCGAGGAGATGCGGATCCACCACATGATCTAGGTGTGGATCTCGATGATGACGATCAAGACATGGATGATGCCGAGGATGATCATGATGAGGATGAGGCCGGTGCGAGCAAAGAGACATGCTCTGCTCATGGCGCACTTGTGCCGCCTTTTATGCTAGGTGCGGTCGACACGAGACTAGATATAAGATGGAGTTGGGAAACCAACTACGTGCGTGATTGTTGATGCGGGCATCATGTCCACTCATCGAGAGACATACGAGCCGATGATGAGGTCGTCACGGATGTGTGAGAGGCATGTCGCGTGACATGTAGGACACGGATGCGTGCATGTCGTAGGAGCTACGACATCGTTACTACGGCGAGGGCTGTCGTAGCTATAGGCGTAGTTGAGCTGCGAGCACATGATGGACGAGTCCAGCGAGCAAGGAATCGCATGCATCTCATATTCGTTCACCTCACGACATGCACGATGAGCATGAGGCTCCACTGCGAGCATACGGCAGGGTCATCATGGAGATGAGGTCGGACCATCGGCCACGTCTAGTCGGCGACCTACAACATTCATTAGTACTAGTCATGATCATGAGAAGGCTAGACCATCGATTGCCGAAGGCCCCACTATTGACTAAGAAGGCCTCACTACTATTGCTCATATTGATGTTGTACTACCACCAGCGGACCATCCCGACTCAGTACTAGTGATCATGCATGCATGAGCATGCTCGACCATACGATTGCCGAGGTCCCACATGCGCTTTGCTGAAATGTACACATCCACTTGTAACGCTATTGATATTGTTATACTACCACTGTACGCCTCTATCCATATACATATTATATATATATGTTTGTATATTTTCAACATATATCTACATATATATATATATATATATATGGTCCATGTATTTTATGTTCTATGTTGTAGTTGTACTTAATTTTCATGTTGGTGATCATCATGATGTGGCGCATATTGTTGGGTCATGTTAGATATGTTCATTTAATGTTTAGCTTGCGAGATAGATGTGTATATGTGATAGCATGAGTTATTTGACATATTGAGATGTATATTTGATATTTGTGTTGTGATGATGTTAATATATAATGTCAATTTGATTTTTGGAATGTGTTTATTAGTTGAATATGATGTTTGTACGATGGTTATCATGATCATGATGATGCTTATTAATTAATTTAATATTAAATGACCATGATATTTATTAAATATTATGTCAGTGATTGTAATTATAATTTAAATTTTAATTGTGTGTAAAATTACAAATTGTATTTGTATTTGTACTAATTGTAATTTTAACGTAATTGTATGTAAAATATTTATTAATGTAAAATTTTAATTTTAATTGTAATATTTAATTTATTACGAAATGATTACATGAAAAATTGTAAAATTGTAATTGTAATTGTAATTGTATGTAAAATTCTAAAATTGTAATTGTATTTGTAATTGTAATTTTAATTGAATTGTATGTAAAATATTTGTAAAATTGTAATTGTAAATGTAAATGTAATTATATGTAAAATTGTAAATGTAATTGTATGTAAAATTCTAAAATTGTAATTGTAATCTTAATTGAATTGTATGTAAAATTGTAATTGTTATTCTATGTAAAATTGTAAATGTAATTGTATGTAAAATTCTAAAATTGTAATTGTAATTGTATATAAAATAGTTTGTAAAATTGTAATTGTAATTGTAAATGTAATTCTATGTAAAATTGTAGATGTAATTGTAGGTAAAATTAAAAGATTCTAATTCTAATTCTAATTCTAATCTTAATTCATAGTATGTGAAATTAATGTAAAACTAATTGTAATTGTAATTTTAATTCTAATTCTAATTAATTGTAATTGTATGTAAAATATTTGTAAAATTTTAGTTCTATTAATATGAAAATTTTAATTGTATTAATGTGAAATGATTTTATTAAAATATTTAAATTTGTAAATTTGCAAATAATTGTAAAATAACAAATCTAGAATAATACCAATTTTTTGTTAAACATATACTTTATAATTATCATTATTTTATTATGATCTTACATACGAAAAAAAAGAACTTTATATAGTCTAGTGCACTTATCATCCTAAGAAGACTGCATCGAGTGCGTCACGACTCTTCACACACCGATAACGAATAAACACAAATAAAAAAAACACAACTCTATTTTCTTTAAGTGAGTGGCAATTTGAAAAAATGGGTAGCAAAATATTTTTCGAAAATCCAATTTCATAAAATAATTCTTTAAATACTAAACACTTTTCATTATCTCACTATTTTTTGCTAAAATTTTCAACTGAGATATTTGTAGGAGACAAACACTGGAACAAAGAGCACGAGGGCATTGTGGAAGCGGCGAAATACATTCGAACATAAATATTCGAACAATAAAAAACCAAGCCTATGGTGTTTCAAATCCTATATCATAGAATTTCAAACCATCTCATGATTAAATTTGATTACTTTTTTTTACTTTTTTTGCTGCGGTTTTTTACTTTTTATGCGAGTTTTTTCCATTTTTTACCTAATACCCGTTCATTTTTTTGTTTTTGCCCTTTCTTCTCCCTATTTTCGTGATTTCAGAATTAGGGTTTTTCATTTTATATTGACATCAACCCACAGGATGACTTGCATAGTCGGATCCCAATCCATTCGGCCATTGCGTGAATTTTTTTGAAAAAATGGATTTTTCTTTATCGGTGCACCCTACGTATGCTACCGCCTTTGATGTCATGTATTATACGACACATGGTGCAAGCTAACGTGTAGTAAAAAAATTGAAAACTCTTTTTCTAATTCCACGTACAGCCAAATCGAAATAGGGACATAGTGCTCCATTTAACTAGGCGTCAAATCAAGTACGGTGTATTACACCATTTTTGCGGTGCGTTTATAATACCCCACACACTATTAGGTCTATTACATTTGTTTTTTGTGGTGCATTTATAATAACCAATGCACGTATGTATTATATTGTTTTGCGGTGCTATTATTTAATATCCCCACGCATCGGCGGCGAATGAGACACTCATGAAGGGTGCACCGGTTGTCTTGAGATTTATTGTCTACGCAAAAGTTGAAAATTTATTTATAAATATATTAATGAATGATATGAGTACGGGCTTAGATTGATAAATAAATGAATCAGACAAGAGATCAAGTAACAAAAATCACTGTTAACACATCGAAAAGCAAAAAAGACAAGTTCTTTGTAAATTCTCTATAAAAATATTATTTTTGAACTATATGTAAGTTTAACTAATATGTATTGTTTACTATGTATCATGCGAGCCACAAAATGACAAATCTTGATATGATTATTTATGATCTAGAACTAGATGAGCGTAAAATTTTAATGGAAAAAATTGCAAAAGGATGAATAAGTGTGAATGAAAAAATACCATCGATCCAATATGAGTTTCTTTTTTTAATTATAATTAATAATATACTTAAAATTATTAGATAACATGTGTCAAACGAGTCTACTAATTCACATACGTTTTAATGTTCTACGAGACCAACAACTCGGAAAAGGTAATGTTGTTCTAAGAAAAGACATGCAAATGACAATGAATTGCTCCTTAGCTCATACGGGTGGTGCTAGACGTTAACGCAAAGAGGGGGAAAAACTTTTACAAAATTTTGAGGGATCTAGTGGAACGAATGTATACATGTTCTTTCCAACAACAACAACGTGCTTCAAATGCTAATATGTAATCATTGAATTTTTCAATCATTAGGTACAATAAATAAACAGATTTAGCATTAAATATTAATTTTCAAGAATTTTCTTGTAGAAAAGAAAAGAAAAATGGAACCACATTCGAGCACATAAAACGGAATGACAAGGAAGAAAAGTGTTGATCTCTAAGTTTGTGAGTAATTGTTACTTTATAACAACTTAACTGGATTTTCATTTTTGTATTTTTTAAGTTGTTTTACAAAAATCATCATTGAATGTCTTCAAACGGTGCTAACATACAAAGAAGAACCATCGGGCGAAATTGATTGAAATTGGGTTAAATATGGGTTGGGAAGTATATGTTGGCATATCATAATTTAATTATGGGAATTTGTCAAGCATCTATCGATCTTTTTTTTACTTAGCTACATCTATAATTAATAGAAAAAAAACATATTTTATATTAAATATATGATTTGTTATGGGATATAAAACTTATAGGAAACAAAGTATGGACTGCTTGCATATGAGGTGAAATTTTGAAAGATGGCATGGTACATGGTTTTGAAAGAATGTGTATAGTTTATGAGTCAATTGTTGCTATGGTATGTCATTTTTATTTTTTATTTACATTGATGTATATTATTTAATATTTCAATTTTCATTATACTCACCAATGTATATATACTCATTTCAATTTATTTTTATGTTTGTAGATGGAAGGTGACGAAGAAGAAAACAATCAATGTCGTGAACACAACATTTCCTAAAAAATGACCCAAGTCATGAAAGTAGCTCTAGCAGTTGACAACGGTTCAAGTGAAGAAATGATGATCACTATGTTTGGATATCGAAAGCAGGCGTTTCTATTTTTTGAAATATGTACGCGAAATCGAGACATTTTGTTTAATTTAATGGACATAGTGTACAATTGAAGAGACAAAGGGATACGAACAAGCTGTCCCATTTTGCATGATAAAGATTTGCTCTTATATATATATATATATATATATATATATATATATATATATATATATATAATATGTTTTTAATTTATTCTATTGCGTTCTCCATTGTACGCTATTGCGTTATCCATTATCGTTTCCTCAAGTGCACTAATAAAAATTTAATTCATATGAATATTGTTTTAAGATATATATGTGTCTACTTTTGATGAATAATGAATTTTAAAAAACCACAATAATTATGATATGATATAACAAATTAATCCAAACGACACATTCAAATGCATTAATAAAAGCTGTAATTAATATGAATATTGTTATAAGATGTGCTCGACTTTTTGATGAATGTCGAATTTAAAAAAATCACAATAATTGGACTATCACAAGTCAATGTTTCTAAAAAAACAAAATGAAAACCGGTGCATGTCGGTAACTATCAATCGGTGTGTTTATGTGTCTATATACGCACAGGTGTCTATACGTATCGGTGCGTTATGATCTGTGAGGGCACTTGATAAATACCGATACTAGTTATAAATATCGGTTCGTTTGTATGATACTGCGTGCGAGGCATTTATGTATCTATAAGCACCGATGAATTTGTACGATCCATGCACCGCATTTAATAGTACGTACCAATTATAAATCTCGGTGCCTTTTACGCGATACTGACGCACTTTGGTGTCATAAAGGTATACGCACCGATACGTTGATATGACCTATGGGCACACGCTCAAATCCCAAGACCAATTATAACAACTCCATGTGACTGTATCATCAACACTATGCTTGGTGTTGTTTGATGCCTGACCTGACGATGCATTCTCCTTCGGCGCCGCATACTGCAGCTGCGAGTGTACGCGCCGTGCGTTAAATCCCCGATTAGTCTGCACCGTGAAAGAAAAACATCCGGCAATAGCTCCCACGCTTCATGTTTTTCGGATGTGCTGGAATGTTAAGAGCCCGCCAAAGACTCCGTGCTAGAAACCGGTAATTTGCTGGTAGCATATGTTTTTTTCGTGAAAATTTTGGCCAATGTTTATAACTTACTAAAAACCTCCTTTTATAACCTCCGCTAGATGGTCTTTTCCTTGTAGTGATGTCCTTATGTCGACTTAGGATTGGCGAGTGTGCCAAACAAATCCTCTTCACAGTTGATCGAGCCACCAAATGGACTAGAGGTAATATTCTTCGTTTTATTTATATTCATTCTAACAGATGTTCTTTAACTTGTTTTTATTAAATATTGTAATGAAATTGTCTAATTATTGTTGTGTACTTGTATATATTTTTGGCAGAGATGATCGGCTCTTTTGATGGCGAGGAGATCTCAGACCACTACATGATCCGTGTGGATCTTGATGATAATAGGACATGGCAAATGCCGAGGATCACTGATTAGGATGAGGCCGATGCAGAGATATGGTCCTAGTGTGCACCAAGACCACCTTTTGCTAGGCACATGATCTGACCTACAGACTAGAGACATATAGGATGGAGTTTGGGCAACCAACTCGGTCGGCATTGATCGTTGAGCGCGGCATCAGTGCCTACCTGCATAGGTAGACATACGGTTTGCGATTAGATAGGCTATGTGCGGATCGTGCGAGAGGCATGCCGTGACATGTACATGCACAGACTCGATGTGGAGATTTCGTAGGAGCTACGACAGTTGTTACGCGGCCGAGGAGGCTCAAGGTGCATGTTATATGCGAAGTCCAGCGCATGACACGTGATGGGATGCCTCTGGATGAAACGCGCTATCATCTCACGATCAGATCTGCCTCAGCGCAGACACACAGTGAGCATGAGGGTGGTCCACCACGTGTATCTAGCGCGCTCATCGTGGAAGATGAGTTCGGGACCCTCTGACCACATCCACAAGAGTGCACTGCAGCAGATCAACAGTACTAGTCATGATCATGAGCAGAGTCTGGACCCTTCGACCGTCCAGGCCGCACTCATTGGATCGAGCACTGCAGTGCCATCACCACCTCACTATGTGATCTCCTACTACCACCGCTGAGTCGCATCCATCGGTACTAGTAACATGATCATGACAGGAGCATTCTGGAGGCCATGGCCATCATCGTTTACTCGCAAACGGAGACCTCTGCACTACATACACTCGTAGGCTGTACCATACTACGCACTGGTAGAATCCATGAAATTTATATTAGATGTTGTACTATAATACGAGCTGTATCCATGTACATATATATATATAGATGTATGTATATATATATATATACATATATATACATATATATATATATATATGGTCCATGTATTTTATGTTCATGTTGTGGTTGTACTTAATTTTACATGTTGGTGATCATCATGATGTGCATATTGTGAGGTCCATGTTAGATATGTTCATGGTTTAATGCAAACATTGCGTATACGATGTGTATATGTGATAGCATGAGTTATTTTGACATGAGATGTATATTTGATGTGTGTGTTGTGATTATGTGTGTAATATATACTGCTAATTTGCAGTGTGTGTGAAATGTGTTTTTTAGTCGACATATATGACGTTTGTACGATGGTTATCATGATCGCGATGATGTTTATTAATTAATTTAATATTAAATGACCATGATATTATTTATTGAATATTATGTCATTATTGAAATTGAAATTTCAGTATTTTAATTGTATGCAAAATTGTAAAATTGTATTTGCAGGCGTAATTGTATGTAAAATATTTAATGTAAAATTTTAATTGCATTGTAATATCTAATTTATTGTGGAAATGATTGTGATTACTTAATTATACTATGAAAAATTCGTGAAAATTCTAATTCTAATTCTAATTCTAAAATTGTGTGAAAATTCTAAAATTGTAGTCGCTGTTTATACTGTAATTGTAACATGTATGTAAAATTAAAATTCAAATTCTAATTCTAAATTCGTAATTGTATGTGAAATTAATGTAAAACTTTGTAATTGTAATTCTAATTCTATTGTAATTTATAAATTTTTATTGCAAATTGTATTAATGCTGAAATGATTTTATTATTAAATATTTAAAATTTTGAGATTTGCATAAAATTGTAAAATAACAAATCTAGAATAATATGAATCTTTTGTAACATAATAAAGCTTTAGAAAATAATGAAAAATAAATTCATGTACTTTAGAATTATCACTATTTTTATTATGATCCTACATACAGAACTTTACACGCCTCCTGCGCAAACATCGTCATAACTGCATCAAGGTGCGCGCAGATCGTACTGGATGCACCTATCTCCCAGCTCCTTCCGCACCTAGGCCATGAATAAACGCAAATAAAAAAAGCACAACTCCATTTTGCTTGAGTAAAAAAAGCAGTGTAATTTGAAAATGGGTGGATATTTTCTGAAAATCTCGATTTCATAAAATAATTTCTTTAAATACTAAACACTTTCATTATATTTCTACTATTTTGCTAAAATTCTGTAGAGCGGAGCATTTGCGGGAGACATACCGGAGCAAGAGAGCACGAGGGCAATGCTGGATTAGCGAAATATGCGAATAGAAGCACGATTTCAGAGCAATAAAAGAAACACAGACCTCAGGTGATTCAAAGCACACAATCATAGAATTTCAAACCATCTCGTGATTAAATTTGATTCTACTCTCTGCAGTCTTTTTACTTTTTTACTGCAGTTTTTGTATCCATTTTTACACTAAACCCTTAATTCTTTTGTTTTTCCCTCTTCTCTCATTGCTTTACGTGATTTCATAATTAGGTATTTTTCATTTTTACAGTGACATCCAACCCATGGGACGACTTTTGCATTAAGTCGTATCCCAATCCATTTCGGCCATTGCGTAAGAATTTTGTAGAAAAATGGATTTTTCACATCGGTGCGCGTGCACTATTTCTGGAACGCATCGATGTGTTGTATATTATACATCACACCACATGCGGCATCTATGTAGCATTGAATCTAAATCGAGTGCGCCTACATGTCTAAATAGGGCACCGAAATGCTCCATTTTACGACAGGATAGCACCGTATGGTCTATTACATTGTTTTTGCGGTGTGTTTACAACACCCCACGCACCGCGTACTAATCGCATATTTGTTTTTACAGTTGCGTTTTAATATCTCCACGCACTGCGTTATACTGCAGAGCCCTCATGAAAAAGGTGCACACGGTGTCTCTAGGAGATTTCTATTTTGAGACTACAAAAGTTGAGGAATTTATTTATAAATATATTAATGAATGATATGGGTACGGGTTTTCAGATCGATAAAGAAATGACTGACAAGAGATCAAGTAACAAAAATACCGATGTGCACCTCAAGAAAAGAAAAAAAGGCAAGTTCTTTTGTAAATTACTTTTATAAAAAATATTATTTTTGACTATATGTAAGTTTAACTAATATGTATTGCTTACGTATGTATCAAGCGAGCCACGAAAATGACTGAGCTCGATATGATTATTTCTGATCTAGGACCGCGAAAAGAGTAAAATCTTAATGGAAAAAATTGCAAAAGGATGAATATGGTGAATGGCAAAACTTATAAGTCGATACAGCATGGAGTTTCTTTTTTTAATTATCATTAATAATATACATAAAATTATTAGACAACATGTGTCAAATACGTCTATTAATTTCACATGCATGTTTAGTGTTTCTCATGGACTAACAAATCGAGAAAAGAAATATTGTTCTAAGAGAAATAAAAAAATAGAACACACACATGCACATACAAATGAAAATGAAATTGCTCAGCCAGCATACGAGTGGTGCCGTGGAAGTTAACGAAAGGGGGAAAAAAATTAGCAAAAAGCCTGAGGGATCTAGTGGAAGCGAATGTGTGACGTTATTTCCACTTACAACACAAAAATCAATCCAAATGGATCTCCAAGAAACGCAAATTTTATCTAAAACTACATGAAAGAGTTTCCAGAGAAATAGTCGATAGACCATGTCGACTTTTAATAGCAAAAATGTATATAGCAACAGAAAGGAATGAAAAAAGTAATATTCCTTTAAAGTGTTTGTCTAGAGTCAGATATAACTATCACTTTTGTTATATTTCACTTTTCATATATCAATATAAAAATTAAATAACATGGTATGAGTCAAGCAATTTTCAGGAAGATTATAAAAAGATCAAAGAGTGAACTGGAGTCAGACATGCAATATGCCAATAGGAATGTCCTAGGTGGCAAAGGATATGGTCAAAGATGGGTAATGTAATTGCACTCGTGAGAGAAGCTATCATCTCAACAACAACGTGCTTCAAATGTAATATGTAACTCTGTTATCACCGCAGTAATTTTTAAATACTTTGTGGGCTTTTAGATTTTGAAGGTTTTAAGAAAACTAGGGGTAACCACAAACCTACTTTGGAAATTTAGGATCGAGCCTCCTTAGATTTCGCAGGGCTCTCTCTTTATGATTTAACTTTGTTTTTTGTTTAGTGTTTTAGGCTAGTTGTTAGTGATAGTTCAATTTTGGTTTTGGTTTTGAAATGTTTGGTGGAAAATAGAAATACTTAAAAGACAAATTAAAGAGGGATCTACTAGCCCATTGGGCTATAGAGTTCAAATCTGTACAGAAAAACTAGAAGGTGCGAGGCCAAGAGGATGCTAAATGTATTCGTGGCAAGGTAGATAACCCTCGAGAGATTTGGATAGATTTGCTTTGATGAGATGGCTCGTCGGGATAGAAAAGTGCAAAGCATCCTTTGATCGGAAAAAGAGGAAGGAGGCAGAGGGTCAAACGGGACTAGGAGCAATTAAGAATTCCAAATCGAAATCAGTTACAGAAAAAGCATTTAAATGATTTAAGTAGTTAAGATAGGGAGGTTCTGCACTACTAGTCATGAAATAATTCTCCACTCATCATTAAGATTGAAACAAACATATAAGGACATTGCATGTAAACATAGAATGGAAACAATGACAAGATAGATGCACTTTTACTCTTCACAATTGTCACATGAATCCCGAATGTATGAACCCAATTGGCTATCATTTGGCCAAACTGTTGCTTTAAAATCAACATATGTGAGCCTCCAACGTACTCAACAAAATGTCTATAATGTTTTTAGCAAATTTTATTCCACACTCAAACACTTCATAAACCGAATGATATTTATACAAAAGTTTTATTACAAATATCCTAGAGAGATGTGGGAATAACTCTAGGAAAATAAAAATATCTTACACTTTAAGAGAGGAATGACTTCTTAACACCTTTAAAAGTTGTCCTCTTATCTAGAGCACATAGAGCTAATCTTATCAAACAAAAGCTTGCTTTGTTGAATAGCTGTCCTTGCTCTGCCGGCATACTTCGAAAATATCTTTTTTGGAAGATGTCTGCAATCGATACTCCTTTCTACTTATACTCTTTCGAACATTGCTTTATCTCTCGATACTCTTTCTGCATCGTACATGACGTTTTCATCGCACAGTAAAAGGAATTACCAGTGAGTAAAGTCTGCAGCGATTGTTTTTCTCTACGCTACACTTTGACTACGGCCTTTCACACCGATACTCTTTAACCTGATATTTTGACTTTCGAATCAGCTGTGAAAAAGAGACTTTTCAAAAGTAAAAAATCAAAAATCAAATACTGTTTTGTTTCCTTTTCAAATTGATCTGCTTCTAATCCGCACTCTTTTTCATTGTTTTGCTTTCTTTGATGCTATAATATAAATCTATGAAAGTCCTGACAAACATTGTCAAAGCACTCCGGTATCTTTTGCACTCTTGAGTTTTTTGTGGTTCTCATATGTCAGAGGTACTTAGAAAATTTTGCTTTAATTACCAAACAAATGTTTGATTTCATTCGAAGGAAGAGACAAATCTTCAATGTATTGGAGAACAACTTTCCCCGTTGAGATCCACCTATGGTAGCTAAGCTTATTCACCGCTCTTTGGCATGGTCCCTTTATATTTTTATCATATTCTTTTGGTCCATCAATTTTTCATTGAATACATGGATGTCCGGAATGCCTGCTTGTCTTAGCATTAGCATACTTTGCCTAAAAACTTGGCATGGAGAAATTCATAGCATCCACATTTTTCTTTCGAGCGTATCCAACAAAGTTTTCTTTTGTCAATACCTTTTTGATTTGCAGTATAGTCTTTGTCTGTGCGTGTATCTTCGATTATTCTAGCTCGCTCGTGTTCCTCTATCAAGCTTTAAGAAGGTAATTAGCCTTTGTGCCCGTAGCTTTCGGTCTATCCGCAAATTTATTTTTGTTTTGTCCTTTGTATTTCACTCGTAGTCTGCTAGAAGGAGGTCTCTTTGTTTCGTGTATTGCTCCGTATTGATGGCCATTGAAGATGTATAGCCTCAGTAATGTTGGTCCGCAGTGATTTCTCATGTAAGAAACTGCGGTGGTGAAACTCGAATCCTTTTGAAAGGATTTTTACTGGCTTCTTCAAGTCTTTTAGCTTTTGTCTCATAGAAGGTTAGAAACATTAATCAATGCTGGCGTCATTAGGGATACTCTCCAGTTAACATGAATCTGCTTTCTTCAAACCGCTAATTTCTGTGGTTTTTCAATGTTATTTCTTCCATCTGCTTTGACAAATTTTCCTCAAAGCATCATTCTCACAGTACATTGCGTGATGTTGAGGATTCTGGCTGGGTAGAAGCAGTGTAATGCGGCACTGCAGCGTTTTGCCGGTGGTTCTTTTGGGTGCTGAATCTTTTCTCCCACGTAGAAGTGAATAATAACCTAGTATGTAGGTATACTCATGTGGGAATGGTAGAAACATCGGCTTTCCTTCACAGTTTCCTTTTCTTTCATCAAGTATAGTCTTAATTTGCTTTCCATGTCTTAATCCTGGGCGATGAAATATGTCTTTTATTGTCATGATTGCATCATATGAGCTTCTTTCTCTTTATGTTCGTGAAGTGTTTCCTTGCTCTATGTGGTGCCTCATCACTTTAAGGAAGTTTTAGTCAAGCTTCTCCAATGAAGCAATATCATCATCGTTTGATTAATGTCAGTATGCTGTACTATTTGATGGATCAACTCGTGTAGAATCAAAATGTTTCTAAGGCCTTCATCCTTAGATATGCACATGAGGAGCCTTTATCAGTTTCACACGATCTGCATTGTAATAGTATTTTGCAAATTGGTTACACTCATGGCCTTTGTAACCACAAGTGGAATATAGCATCTCGGAGACTATGTCTGGAGGTCGAAATTCTATCTGGTCCAACTCCTGTACCTTTAGTGCATCTGCTTCAAATTCCATCTGTGAAGTTTAGCCGACTCGTTTTTTGGAGTTGAAGTAGTAGGTTGTAAATAGGACATGATCATTTTATTTGAAGGACAATCAAAATCGTTTTGTAAGCAATCTATCCCGATTTCCCCGTTCACGCTTGAGATAGTGAGAATAAATCTCTACTTTTAATTTCCTCATTTCTTTGTTTAATATTCGTATATCTGTCCTTAATATCCAAATAGCACATCTTTCCTCGTCAAGTGAGAAAGAAAGAAGTTTCTATATTCACTCGTTGCTCAAATCATTTTGGGTCTCCTTTCCTTTGGATTACTGCTTTGTTCTCTATCAATGTCTTGTCAAATGCTCCTCGGTGCGTAGTGGCCTCATCATTACTGACCCTCCGGTTCATCTTTCAAAGCTCATATAAGTCTTTCCTGGAGCTAAATCTCACCAACTTTTGGTCATAGTATGAGTTTGAGACTTGCATCTAAAGTAGTTTCTTCTATATAAAGCACCCTCATCTCTACTCACTTTTGTTTGAAGTTCTCTGGTTGTTTAGGAGTGCCACGGCTAGTGTGGTATCGTTTTTCCGCCGGGCATGCATTTACGGTTAAATCTACATCAATGCGACTTTTGCTTCCCATTCCGTTTCAGCTGGCAATTTTTTTAATATCGAGGCTTTTGACTCTTGCAAAATATGAAAACTGACTTCTTTCACCCTTATACTATTCAAAATACTTCCTTGTGGGTCATAATTTCAAGGGAAAGATCACTTGCGAAATTTCGGCCTCTAATAATCTCTTTTCTATCTCTCCTCAGCATCCTTATTATTTACTATGGACTGGAGCTCAATCCGATTTTTTCAGTTTAAAGCGAGTGTCTTCTTTTTGGATGCCATGGAAATGAAATAGCATCAACATTCAACAACATGTCTCAAGTACTCTATGAAACAAAGACCTAGAAATCACTAGGTAACTTATGTGGAAGCAGCATTGGATCCAAAGATTCTTAATTCGGTGTGCTTCTCATATAAGTACCAATCTCCCATTTTTGCATTCTTCCGTACGGTTGTAATATTCTTTTCATCTCTTTGATTTCACTCTAGGTTGTTCTTACTTTTTGTAACAAACTCATAGGCCGGCCCGATAAAAAAATCTATGAATCGCGTATAACCGTATTCATTTCCTTCCTCGTTCTTAACAATGATGTCCCGAAAGACAACCGGATGAGAGTTGGCTCTCCATTCCATTTTTGCTGATGATGACGGAAATGATGCGATCGTGAGAACAAAGCACGTATGAAATAAATAGGAGAACATAATAAATACACTTAGACAAGGTAACTTTTAACAAAGAATGATGGATGTATGGAATCAACAATAAACCCGATTGCAAAATATCACGGCAGAGGTCGATTTCGTGGAGACAAGGTAGACAAAAATCCGGGGATAGACTCATCAAGTAAACTCACTCGATGAAAGCTATCCTAAGATGAAGCATACTGCATTGAAATAACATGCCTAGAACCTCTGCGGAAACTTGGAGTGGAATAGGAGGATTCAATTTTGGGATGTCCACATGACTAGGCATGAAGTTTCTGAAAATCATGAATCTTTTAGGGAAATATAACCCTAAATGTCAGCTCTGAGTCAATGACCATCAGTCGGATAATGGGACCGGCCTAGGATCAGACATACGCAACATTTCATTGATTGACTCTCGCGTTGATAGAAAAAAGGATTTTCCCTTTCCATTATTCACAATTGATCTTTGATGCTGGGACATAATACTTCGGGCATAGTCTCTATCAGAGTCCGGCTAGGATGTGTTACTTGGGACTATACTGTTCAGGTAAGTTTGTATCCTAGAGAGGAATTTCTTCTCTGTCTGAAAAACTTCTCATAACACTAATTGTGTACTTCTAATAGATTTGAATTCTACTCGGGAGGATCCAAGTCGCAATCTACATCAACCAAAGGGATAACTTCTTCATTGGATACTCTGGAGGTTGAAGAGGATTAACGATACATGAGTGGTCTCAGAGACGATACAGTCGTAGGAATGAGACTTTGGGGCTTCTACTCGCAGTCCGGACTTGGGAGGTTTTGGACTCCTCCAGGCTATGAAGCCTGGATCCTCCAACCCCGGGTGTAATTTTGTCTTTTTTGTCATTTTTAAAATTCACTACAACAAGATTATACGGTTTGTTATAGTTGATTTTTCTTTCACCGAAAGGTGATCAGGCACATACGGCAAGGATGATAGCGAGTGGGCAAATTTGTCGCTCCAATTAGGATTTTTAAAGACATATAAGGAATCGGCTTGGAGACAGAAGAAACGACGGATCTCAGTGTTTCAGGGCCTGTAAAGGTTTTTAAAAAGGTTTTTAGGTTTTCGGTAGGTTTCACAAACCTCTTTCTAGAGCATATGTTGTCTTTCGAGGTATTGGACCGAGAATTTTAGCTTTCAAAATGAGGTTTTCTGCAAATGTGAAATTTACGGGGAAAAATTGCGAGTTTCCGTACTCTCTTTCCAAGGTTTTAGAACACAAAAAATGGGCAAATTTTAATCATAAAACTTAGTCGGTTTCAATTGGTTTGATTATTGGTTCAAATTGTGAAAGTGCAAAGTTAAATTTTTGGGAAAATACCTTACGGTTACGGGTATATTGATGCTTGTGAGAAGGGCTTTTTGATGCTTGGATAGTTCCTTCATACGCTCGAAAGCAGAGAAATGGCTTTCGAATGTTCTTTCGAAACAGTAGGCAATGATGAGCTTTGAAATCAAGCTGAAAATGGGAACTCGTGGCTTCAAAATGCAATGGAGCTTCCGATACAGCGGGAATGTGTGTAGCAGATGGGCGTGGCGTAGAATACACATATAACATAAATAAAAAAATATAACGAAAGAATTTATCGTTTGTTATAAATCTTTAAAAATGTCATAAATGCGGAGTCAGTATCGTGCGAGAGTGGTTTTTCTCGTGTGTAACGTGGAAAACTATCTGGTGGTTTTTGCGGCTCGGGTTAAGGAGTGGTAAATGGTATTGCTCAAAACGACGCGATCGATCTGTGAGACAGGGTCATTAGACACATCATAGGAGAGCGGTAAATCGAAAAACGCTGCATTTTCCACGCTCATTTGGAATGTCCACGTTTATTTTGGGAGCGCACGTCGTCGATCATGCTGTCTTTGGAAGGGAAGCCAAACGATCCGCATTAAATGGGGAAGCGCGTCGAGCAAGATGTGGGGCCATGCTGACGTTTATATGCGCGGCAATGAAAATAAAACTTTTGCAGCATATGTATTATATTCAAAGTTTTATATCGAAAGGATAATGTTTATATGCTGGAGTATATGGTCTACAGGAAGGGTTTAAAATGAGCGGTTAGTGTATATATATCGAACGTTTATATACAGGAAAAAGGACACTGTCTGAGGCGGGTTGCTAGCTACTTAAAGGGAGTTAATTTATGTATAAACGTGAGGTTTTCAGCCACAGCAGGAAGGTAAAAATGCTTACGATAAATGATCTTGAGGCTTTATTTACCTGCCAGGTTTAAGAAATGCGGGGAAAATATATTTTCGCTACAGACATATATAAAACATGTCTAAAGTATTTTTGTATTTTTATATTTTATTATATAGTTATAGACTTATGGAAATGTCTATTACTATAGAGGCGTTGGATATTTGCATATGGTTGGTTTTATGTCAAAGGGGTGTAATTGGGGGTTTTTATTTAAAACATGTGGGTAATTAACTTTGGTAAAAAAGCTTATATTGAGTAGGTTTTTGGGGATAATTAAATACAAGGATTTATATTAATAGGATCAGGTATTTTGTAAGGAGTTAATAAATAAGTTAGAAGTTAATAATGCTACTATAGGACAAATGACGCTTAACACCAAAATACATTTCATATGACTAAGCAAGTTGACAATGTAAAACAAACGAGCTTTATCATTTATAACTTGACCACTTCTCACTTAGAATATAATATTTTTTGGAGGGTTTTTATGCTTTTTATGAATGAAGAATTAATCAAAAGTTTTCTGCTTTCTTCATTTAAGTAAAAAGGTCATTACTTATGAGAACTTTGAAATGTAAATGACAGATGATGTAGGGTACATCAGTGACAATTAGAGTTAACTGTAGGAATTTCAACACTTTTTAACTTGACGACAATAGAGCTCTAGGTCAGTTCCCAACGAAGTTAGAAAATGTCATGAGCCTCTTTCGATCATACGAAAGTTTAGAATGCAAAACACCTATAGATAGGAGAATGAAGCGATTTTTCCGTGGTGAAAAAGTATTTAAGAAGGATTTCCCTCCACTTCTTTCTACCTACCCAACTTTTAATCTAACATTTTTTCTTCCTTTTTTGCGGTGCATTTGATCTAACAACGCCAGAACATTTTATTCTTTTGAAAGCAAATAAAAAATATCTTAAATCTACCTTATATCATCCGAGGCTCGCAGGTCAGACTGATGAGCTCCTCTACTTATTTTCATACCTACCTAGTAGTGTAGTCGGATTAAACACGTCTATGACTAATCACTGTCACTTATTCTACAACAATAAAATTGAACATGACAAGTCAAAGATTAAGCAGATCATCCATCATCATGAGATTATGACACTATGTGACACTCTGCCAGCATCACTGCAGACAAAGTAAAAATTAGTGGCATTTGGATCTCAGCACACTTTCATGTCTTTATTTCTTTTTTCCTTTGGGGTATATTATTTTTTCTAAGTCCTTTGATTTTTCGTTTTAGTGACTTTTACCCTATTTTTCTGCTCTATTTTTTTATTTTTTTACAAATATGGGGAGAGCGATTTGCGAAAAGCAAAAGTATGTACATATTTACAAGACTAGTCATAAGTCAGACTCCAAAGTTATGAGTCGATACCATAGGACCCTAACGGCGGCTTCACATGATGGCATCTCCCCGTGAAATGTCAAAGAACTCTAGGGTCAGTAGCCTTCCATTTTGACCATGATGATCCTCAGAATCGTCTCTATGATTTTCTGCAAAAGCTTTCAGACACGCACAAATTTGTACCCTTCAGATGCTTTAGCCTTCACTCCCGAGCTTCGAGACTTTCTGGAAAGAAAACTGCATCCATCCTGGCCCATAAAGCGCAATGGATATTTCCAATGAAATAAAAGGAAAGTAGGACTAAGAATTAGTTAACTCGAAAAGAATAGTAATGTTTGAGCATTCTACCATTCATCGGTCTCCATGCAGGAATGACTCTGTCTCATCCAAATTTCTCACTAAAAAATGCATTGTTACCTTTGTACCCATAAATGACATAAGGACTTTCCATAGAAAGTCAAACTTTCCATGTTTTCCTTTTTCTTCTCTCATGGAATCCCATTTTAGCACTTTATCTCCTATGGAGAAAATCATCTTCTTTAGTTCTTTTGATCAAATATTTTCTTGATTTCTCTTGAATGGCTTGAGATTTTTCATATACTATCTCCCTCAGTGCGTTGAAGATGAGATAGTTTGATTTGTCCTTCTCGTATATCATTGAGTTCTACTGCAGGTGATTCTTTGGATAATTTTCCATAGCCTGGGACACCTGTAAAGGTGATAGGTTATACCAGATCGCATACATGTACAACTGGGTAAGGAGATATTTCCAAGCTTGACTTCTTAGTAGTAAGCCTATTGGGCCCATAAGGCGCCAGACTAACTTCTTATTCCAAGTTTTCTTATTTCTTCTTTCAGTAGTTTTTTTGATAATACTCACAAGGCTTTTATTGGACATCTGGCCTAGGCCATTACCCCGAGGGTAATAATGATAAGCAGAGTGCCTAGGCTAATATGAGTACTTGTGGAGGAAATCATTTTCTTAGATTTAAATGCATTTTGCATTTATCAGCAATAATTTTTTTGTGGCATCCAAATCTAGATAAAATGTTGTTTTCTATGAAAGAAATAATGGCGAATCAACGGATCAGTACGGTTGGGAATTGCTTCGATCCACTGGTGAAAGTGCTGGCAGTCGGTATCCATTTAGTGTTGGCCGGGAGGATGGAGGGTGAAATTTCTACCAATGAGTGCCAAACCCCATTGGTTGAAAAGGCATCTCGCGTAGAAATAGGGTTCGGGGATAAATGTAACAACTGTCCTTTTTCCTCCAAAAATACGACATTGCATGACATTTGAAGTAACAAAATTTTTCACATCGGCAAATAAGGTGGCTGGGTGAGAAACCGGCTCTAAGAATCTGTCTCATATACTTTTCTGAGTATAAGTGAATCCACCACAATCACCACCATTGAAACTCTCCAAAGAAATTTTGTCAGCTACTGATTTTAGTAAACAATTCGGTAGAAATCCCACTTTGTTCTTTCCACGACGTTTTTATCTTTAATTTGTAATTACAATATCTCATTGTCTTTAAGTTTTGATGAATCTAGCTATCTAGTTAATCTGTGAGATGCTTTCTGAAATTTGTAAGTACAAAGATATTATCTAAATGCCTGCAGAGAGTCTAGATAGGCTCTCAGCAGTCGTGGTCACGCAGTTTCTACCTTCACAGTCTCATCAATGCGGGCAGCTAATGTATCCTAAAGCATTACAATTCTTCGATCTGACAATCATTCGGCCAACCTTTTGACCTTTTATGAGCTTGGTTGGTTTACATCTCATGTCATATTCAAGGATAGTGGCAATCCAATTTCCTTCTTCCATCTCGGCTCCATCCCGTGTTAAACATATCTTTCGACTACATTAATGTAGGGACATGAGGTACTAATGTGGAGTAAATGACTGTTTACATCATCTTTTATGGCTTTCACCACAGCTAAAGGCTTGTTTTTCCATTATGTTATATATCTCAAAGGTGCATCTCTGGAGTGGTTTTATTGAAAAATGCTATTTAGGTCAGTTTCAAAACCTCGTCATAAGTGGTAGAACTACAAACAAATATGGTATAAGTTCTTTGAGGCAAAAGAAAAGATTATAGAAATGCTTTGCTTGAAGTGGGCGAATCAGTTTAGGATTGGAGTTTTTGTTAAAGCACTGTTTAATAGGACACGAATGACCATGCTTTTTATTCAAACTGGTCACATTTGAAAACACAGAAGTCCAAATTTTTAACATGTTATTCAGTTCATATTTTGATGATTTGCTATAACAGAAATACATCTTCTCAAAAAAGTTAATTTTACTGCAAAAATCTTGTAACTCTCTGATGTCTCTAGGTGGGTGAATTTTCTAAAGTACTGGCTTCTATTCTTGTTTGTATCTATCATAATACCTTTCCTTTCGTACGTGTCCACGTGGTTTTCCTTCTTCTAGTCCAAAAAGAGTTTTCTTAGGATTTAATGATATAACAAATTTCCTACATTCTAATGAGCTTGTCCCGGATGATCCAAATGTTTCATTATTTGTCTTAGACTTATGATAATATCAATTGTATCTAAATATATAGCAAAAATTTCATGTATTTCCTTATCAGCAGGCCATATCCATAGCCCTCTGAAAGGTCGACTTTGAGCATTCATTAAACCAAAAGGCATTTTCACATACATGAAAAGTGCATGGAGTTGGTAAAAGTTGATGCGTCGGTCTAGTCTTCCAACTGGACAAGTAATCCGATTATACCCGAAAAACCGTCTAATAAAGATATCGTAGAAGAACCAACTACCCACTTTGCCAAATATGGTCCATTTGTAGTAAAGGGTAAATGTACTTTTAAAAGCACTTTATTAAGATTCTGCAAATCTCCACATAATCCCGATTTCCACCGCTTTTCTTGTAGGTACCAAGTTAGAAACTCAATCGGAATATCTCGATTGGTGCAATGATTTGGGCATCAGTACAGGTAAGCTAGACTTCTTTTTCAATCAAAGTTAATAGGACGGATTAATCCTCACTCAATTTTTGTCTAAATGTGTTTATGACAGTCATATCTTTATAGGAATATTTCATGTTTTGAATTATGTTTGTGTCCTATCATTTTAAATCTTGCATCACTCATAAACACATCTTGATATTCCTTTCAAAGTTCGAAGTGTTTTCTTTTTCTCTTGGAGGGGTAAAGATTTTGACAATTTGATTATTTTTTGTTTTGTTTCTCGTCCCAATGTTACATTCTTCACGTCGGACTTAGATCAGGTCTCCATTTTAGGCTAAGGCTTTTGGCATCATGTTAGAAATCGAAACAAAGTCCTACGTCAAAGGAGTTAAACCCTTAGGTAAGAAATTATCTTTTAAATCTAACATTCCCACTTTCATCCTCAATTATTTTCTCTATATCTACCTTCTCTAAGTTATCTATGTCGGATTGAGGTAAATACAGTGGTTTTGGTAAGTTTATGCTGCATCTATGTTATTTAATTTACAATCAACATCTACGTTATATTCTAAATCTAAATTACCATCTCGTGTCTATCTTACAATTTTGAAATTCATCCTCATTATTCAAAAAATTAGATAAATCGATTCGCATCTTCGAGAGAAAATCTGCCACATTTGACATTATCTAGGACAATGGGTCTATATTTTAACTTCAACAAAAGATATCTATGTGTTGGTTGAAAAGGTAAGTTACATGTGCTAGCAAAATTTGCTGGAGACAATCTGTGCTTGCAGAATTTTGATTTCTAAGATAGTAAAAATTTACATTCTAGTAAATCATCACATAATCAATTGTTCGTTTTCTATACGCTAATCTAGGATTATTAGTGACAGTAATATCCATTTACTTGTTTAATCGACTAATTCTCGAATCTCCCATAGTTCAAAATCCTCTCTACCTCCCAAATTTTTGATGATTTGGAGGCCTAGGATAAGTGCCTCATACTCGCCATGCTGTTGGTGCTATCTGAAGTTGGGTCAGAGGCACTGTCCTTCCGAATGACCGGGTCTCAATGTTTGTGATCCATACTACTGACTCTAATCCCGACTTGTCTACCTGTTAGCCAAAGGTCCAGTGCCAAAGGGCTTCACCAGAAAAATATTATCATTGCTTTGGTTTAGGATTTATGTCGATTAATTGCGCTTTGGATTTCATTATTATCGAGGATACATAATGAAAGAAAGAGTCAAGATTAGTCAGTGTTGAGTAAATTGGGTAATTTATTGACCTCTCGTACGTACCGACCATGTATTTCATTAAAGTTTTCTCTATAGAGTTTCTTAGGTTGTCCAAACAACTATTGTGGTGGCATAGACTCATGTCTAATTGTGTAGATCCTCGCCATTTCAGCTCCCCATGAGTGTAGAAAGAAGAATCATACCATATTTTGGTGGGATATCAGCTGACTAAAATATCCATAACCATGATTTACTAGGATCTGAACCATGACATTAGCACATAGGTCTTTTATCAATCCAATGCCCTTAATCCCTTGCTTGAATCGAAAGAGAACAAATCTACATAAGGCTTCTTGTTATTTTTCATAAATTCGGAAGTTTCTGCATAATAGATTTTTGGCATTAAATTGTGGGGGCTCCTAAATCTAACATTGCATTATGTAAATCTGATCGTGAATAGTAAGACTAACTATAGAAGGGAGGAATCGATCCCATCTAAATGCTTACCATTTACATCGAGGCCAAAAATTAATTCGAGCCGTTTCACCTACTAAAATTAAATTAGCACCTTCACCATCATGCTCAAATTTCAGGTGTTTCTGATGAGTCGTTGATTCATATAAGTCATTTTTTACCAATAAGTGTTAAAGGAGTTGCTATTTTCAACTTAGCTAAACTATTTCAGATTGGGATATGACAATGATGATTGAGACTTACTAATCCGAATTAGTTCTGTCTTTCAGTAACAGCATTATCTCTGAGGGGTTTTTCCAAGAATTTTCAGTAGGTTGCACTTTTGTCTTTCTGAGTTTGTTCTTTTATTTTCAGTCCGAGTTTCTTGACTTTTATAGTCTTTGGTTCTCTTTTCACGATAGTTGGAAATTTCAGCAGTGAGTGAGTTTTTAGATTTTGAACTGTCGTGAGGATGTTTGGTATTAACGGTTTTGGGATTTGTTGATTTAAGAATCAAAGATGCTTTGTAGGATCAAAGGAATTGTTGATTTCATGAATTGGGGGGCTTTGGTAGTGTTGGCCTTTTGGGTGCTTGTTGGAGGATTGGGCCACTTGTTCTTCAGTGATCTCAGCAATTTTTGGACTTGATGATTTTTTGGGATCTGTGAGGATTGGAATTTTGCTTGTTTTCCCTTGGAGAATTTGCAATCTTTGTTTTTCTGATGCTTCTTACATTCTTTTTAGTTTGATTTTTGAGAAAGTGTTTTTTGTAGAATTTTCATTGTTTTTTCTCATTTCTAAGGTTATGATGACTGTAGTAATTTCGTTAATAGAGAAGTCATAACTTTGTTTGAAATCAAAGGATCACTGGATGCTACTTTGAGCTTGCTGAAGCTCACAAAAGTTCTATCCTCCTCTATGAGTGAGAAAATGAAATAGTTTTCTTCACCTATCCTCAATTACCTATATTGATATCATCCTCATATTCATCATTATTTTGAGAGACTTTCAAGACTAGTTCTCTTGGAATGCTCAATGTTTCGATCTCGGGAGAGGCTTTATTTTACTCTTTCTAAGATACATTTCCTCTACGAAATTGGGATTTCTGGTGAGGTTGGTTATCCCACATTGTGGTTTCTCTCAGAGTCACTGTCTAATATTTCAACCACCCTTTCTAAAGTTTTAGCAAACGTGCTCAAAATACCATCCGAGTTTGATGTTTCTTTGCTTTGATTGTGACTCTCCTTTCATTCCTAAGTCCGGGTAGCTAGAATATTTGTTTCACACCAACATGACATCTAATTACATCTGTTGCTAAAGTTTGAGCATTCCTATCTCTTAGCTTGGAGAAAGCCATCTACGGATCAAATCCATCGTGAAATCAGAAGTACCTGGACGAGGGTGTAAGTTTAAGATCAACATGAATGGCATTATAAACACTCTTATACACTAGTGCAGTAATCCACGAAACAGTGACTATCATTAGGAGCCCTCTTTTAAAAGCATCAAATTCCGGATAAGATTTGCAGTGTTCTTTTTCTTTTACCCATTTATTTAAGAATGCTCTATGGAATGCAAAGAAATTAGCTATACTAACTGTAGGTCTAAATTTTTAAACCATTTTCTTAACCTCTCCTCTCGGTAAAACTTTGGAGCACAACCTCATTTCGAACATCCGATTCACTTTTATTTCACATAAACTTTCACAGTAATCTCGTTATTTCTTTACAGCATGTTGTTGAGCGCTGAGATATTGGGATTGGCCATCTCTAATAGTGTGGTATATTTTTCGCATAATCTATGTGCATATTATGGAGGTTTTGGGGTAATACAAGAGGTAGGAGCATACCTAGCAGCCTACATGTGCAAGTTTTCCTGTTTGAACCAGGAGGTATAGTAATAGCAATGAGATAGGAGCAGATGACTAGATGCTAATCCGATGACGCCTGGTGAGAGTTGTGCTTGATGAGCTTGGAAAATATGTTGGTATATATATGGAACTATTTCGAAATAAGGATGGTAGTGCTTATAAAAATAGTGGATGCAGTGGATCGAGTGAACGAGGGAAATAATATCCTAGGTCACACACCGCTTAACTTAGGAATAAATTTTTCTCAGTGGATGAACTTGTAGTGGAATCTAAAAATGAAGTGATAGCATACGGAGAGGAATGCTCGCTATCGGATTATTGTTGTGTGTAATTGAGACTGGATGCCAATATGCGAGATACAAATGGGCTAATTTAATAGCTTCAACAATGTCTTTAATCCGTGCAGCATTAATCCTTTCTATTTGATTTTGAGATCCGCATTTATACGATTTTATTTTTGCTGATATTTTCATGTTTTTCTTTCATAGAGAAGAAGTAAAAACAAGATTTATTACGAGCTTTTAAATTAGTTTCAGATTTAACTCTAAACAATGATTTGTTCAAACTTGAAATAAAAATCAATATCGAGATAAAGCTCACTAATTCTCTCCGGGTAAAAGAATTAAGCTTTTCTTAATGGTGCTTCGAGTCTCTAAATTGACAATTTGTTTTTTCTTTTTTGTTTTCTACCGATCTCATTTTCGTGTTATCTACCATAAGCGCTGAAGCTTTAGGATCCAAAGTTAGACTCCGGTATAGTAGGTTTTCCTAGAAAGCAGAATGACTGTTATGAATACCCACAAGCACTTTGCTTTAGAGAATCAGCTTAAAGTATGATAGATTAAAAAATCTTTCTTCTTACATCTGTAATTTTAAAAACGGAGATTGGTTGGGTCCGATGCTGGTCGCGGTATGTTATCACCCTATAGCCATTTCTAAAGATTGTGGCCAGGCTTTTGGATCAGTTTTAAGAAAACTAGGGGTAACCACCAAACCTACTTTGGAAATTTGAGATCTGCCTTTCCTAAATTTCGTGAGAGGGCTCTCTCTTTTGATGATTTAACTTGTTTTTGTTTTAACGTCTTTAAGGCTAGTTACTGATACGTTCAATTTGGTTTTGGTTTTGGGAATGTGGTGGAAAATAAGAGATATTTCGGAAAGACCACTAAAGAGGAGTCCTACTAGTCACATCGGGCCATGCTGAGTCAAAGTCTAGCGAAGCAGGAATCTAGAAGGCAAGGCCAGAGGATGCTAATGTATTCGGGGCAAGGTAGATGCCCTCGAGAGATTTGGATAGAGTTACTTTGATAGAGATGGCTTCGCTTCGGGATAAAGGGCAGTGAAGAATCCTTTGATCCAGAGGAAGAGGAGGCAAGAGGTCACGACGGGACCTGGGGCAGCAAATGAATTCCTAAATCCGGAAATACGAGCGAGAAAACATTTAAATGATTAAGTAGTTAAGACGGGAGTTCTTACACTAGTCCCGAAATACTCCTAATTAATCACAAGATGCTAGACAACATACATGAAATTTGCATGTAACATAGATATCGGAAACAATGACAAGATAGATGCACTTTACTCTTTCAAAATTATCGCATGAATCCTGAAATTATATGGAGAGTCCAATCGGCGGCCTGTGAATCGTCGCTACCGTCAACACATGTGAGCCTCCAACGTACCAACAAAATGTCTATAATGCTCTTAGAAATTTTATTCCACAATGCTTACTCTCATAAAACTGGAGCATTTATACATTTTACTACAAATATCCTAGAGAGATGTGGGAATAACTCTAGGAAAAATAAAAATATCTTTACACATTAAGAGGGACGGTACAGCAACGTACATTTAGCAGGTTGTCCTCTCTAATATCTAGAAAATATAGAACTAATCTTACTCAAACAGCACTGCTTTGTTGAATAGTCATGTCCTTGCTTACCGGCATATTTGCAAAATATCTCTTTTTGTAAGATGTCTTCACCGATAGTCTCTTTCTACTTATACTCTTTGACCATTGCACTTATCTCTCCGATACTCTTTCACACTGCTAATTAATCAATTCACTGCGTAAAAAGGGAAAATACTGCGGTCTACAAATCACTGACACGTTTTTCTCCATACGTACTGTGACTCGGCCTACCACACCGGTACTCTTAGCCTGGATATTTGTGACTATAACCGCCGTAAAAGAGACTTTTCAAAGTAATCAAAATCAAATACTTTTTTGTTTCCTTTTCAAACTGACCTGCTTCATCTGCACTCTTTTCTACCGTGTTTACTTCTTTGATGCTATAATTACCACGATGAAATTTATGCCATTTTGACTCATGACTGGTATCTTTAAACACTCACTGAGTTTCTCTCAGTTCTCATCTCAGCTGAGTGTACTTGGTGAAAATTTGGCTTGAATTACAAAACAAATGTTTGATTTCATTTTGAAGGAAGAATTAAATCTTCAATGTATTGGAGAACAACTTTACCATGGTGGAGATCTGTGGACAGTTTATCTTTTTCCCCGTTCTACGGCATGGTCCCATATCTTTTTTATCATGTGTCTATTTTTGGTCCACTCAATTTTGTCATTGAATACATGGATGTTCTGGAATGTCTACTTGTCTTAGCAGCAAACATACTTTGCTCGAAAATCCTGGTAATGGACTCATGGCATCACATTTTTCTTTCAGGTTATTCATCAAAGCTTTTCTTTTCAATACCTTTTGATTTGCGCATAGTCTTTGCATCCTGCTACTGTATCTTTCTATTCTTAGCATGCTCGCCCAATTTCTTCTTTGTTTAAGAGTGGCTAATGGCCACTTTGTGCCATCTGCTGGTTTATCCGTCACCAGTATTTTGTCGTTCTTTGTATTTACACCTTGAGCCGTTTAGAAGGAGGTCTCTTTGTTCCTGCCATTTTGTATTTATGGCCATCGAAGATGTATAGCCTCAATAATGTTGGTCCATAGCTTGCGTTTCTCATGTCAGAAATCTCGTGGCGGTGAAAACTCAAATACTTTTGGGTGCACTACTTTCTTCTTCAGCCTCTTTTTAGCTTTTTGTTCACTGAGTTGTTAGCATTAATTCAATGTTTGCTACATTTGATAATTTATCATAATGCGGAATCTACTTCTTTCAACTAGTACAATTTCATTGGTTTTCAATGTCATTTCCTTTTCCATTGTTGACAAATTTCCCTTCATCATCTGTCTATCTTTACACCATCATGCTTTAAGAGGATTCTGATGAGAAGCATAGCTAGATTGATCTAGCTACACTCAGTTTCCGATGGTTTGCATTCTTTGTGATAAATTTTCTCCCAATGTGTTAAGGAATAAGCATCAGTAATAATAGGTAATCAGTGGGAATGGTAGAAACATCAGCTTCTCCATCAGCCTTCCTTTTATTTCATCAGTATATCTAGTGCAAATTTTCCATATCCTCAATTTGGGCAATGAGCTTTATTATCAATCAGCATCAAATATTTACTTCTCTCTTTATGCTCTTTGAGCATTTTCCTTTCCATGAGATGCTCACTTTCAGGAAGTTTTAAGCTGCTTTCCTCAGCAAACGAATGTCATCATTTTTCTATTTGGTCGATACTGTGACGCCTTGCATATATTTGATGGATAAACTCCTATTTGTAGTAATCAACATCTTCTAAGGCCTTGATCCTTAGATCTTTTTGCACATAAGGAGCCTTTATCAAGTTTCATCCGGACTATAGGGTTGATAATAGTATTTTTCAAATTCGTTACACTCATGGCATTTCCAACTACGTTGAATATAGCATCCCAGAGGTCGTGTCGATGGAATTTATCCAGTCCAACTCCATGTACCTTTTTAGTATCCCACTTCCAAATTCCATCTTTTCACGTACGATAACCACTATTTTTGGAGCTGAAAGTAGTAGGTTGTAAATAGGATAACATGATCATTTTATTTGAAGAATAATAAAATGTTGTAAAGCAAATCTATCGATTTCCCTGCCTGTCAGAAAAATTCTGAGAATAAATATCACTTCTTTAATTTCCTCGCCTATTTGTTTAATCTGTGCTTACTATCCTGTCCTCAATATCCAACATTTTTTCTTCTAATGATTGAGAAGAGAAGTTTCCATAATCTCAATTGCTTTCTCAATCATTTCGTCTCCTTTCCTTTGGATGCCTGCTGACCTCTCTTTTCAATATCCATCAAAGTCTCCTTGCTGTGTAGTGGCCTCATCATTACCGTACCTCCTGGGTTCATCTTTCAACCTCACCAAGTATTTTTTTCTACTTGAACCAAATCTTAGCCTTTGACATGTAGATGAGTTTTGAACTTGGTATCCCAGTACACTGCTGCATAAGCACCCTCATCTCTGGGCCTCCTTTTCTTTGTAAGTCTCCGTTGTTTTGAGGGAGCAGCACGGCAAGTGCTGGTATCTTTTTCCTGCCTGGCACATGTATTTGAGCTAAATCTACCCAATGTCATTTTCTTCCCACTCGCCTGGAAGTGTGTGCAAAATTTTTCAATATCGGGCCTTTGGCTCATGTTAAAAGGCGGCACCATATAACTTTAACGCCTTGTGGTCTCCAGAAAGACACTGTGTCGTACTCAAGGAAAATCCTTACTTTCAGCCGTGATAATCTCTTTTCTATCTCTCTCAAAGATCTCCATGTTATACTACTGAATGGACCTGATCACTTTCCCACTGACATAGCTTGTGTCTTACTTTTTTGGATGCCATGAAATGGAATAGCACTTCAGAAATTCAACACCTATTCAAGCACTCTAGAGCAAAAAGACTCTCAGAGAGTCAGACTTGAGTAACTTATATGTAAGTACGATTGAATCGAAATATTCTTAATTCGGTGTGCTTCTCATACTGCGTGCCAACCTCCCATTTTGCATTCTTCTCCATTGGGCTTGTAATATTCTTTTCATCTCTTCATTTACTCTCTAGGGTGTGTTTGATTTTTGTAAAAACAAATACTGCCTCCTGATTAAAACAAATATCAGGAAATACGTATAACCGCATTCATTTCCTTCCTTTACTTAACAATGTGTTCCAAAAGTACAAGTGATAGAGGTTTTGCGCCCTCACATTTTCATTTTTTGCAAATGTTATTGGGAGGCGCTCGTCAGCAGAATAAGACATGATGAAAATAAATACGAAGGCCACCTGAAATACTCCTCTGGTGGGTAACTTTGTCAATTGATGGTGTGTGGAATCAGCAATAAACGCTAGCATCGTAAAAATCCTTGACGAGGAAGGCTGACACCAGGAGATAAGCTAGACAAAAACCCAGGGGATAAGACTTCTTCTCAATCGCAGAACTCGACTGAAGATATCCCAAGATGAAGGATAACATTGAAATAAACATGCCTAGAACCCTCTGGAAAGCACGTGAGTGGAATAAGGAGGATTCAACTTTGGGATGTCTACACACGACAAAGGCATGACTCTGAAAAATCATGAATCTTTTAGGGAAATCTGAACCTCTAAATACTGGTAGTCAGGTAGCTGCCTAGTGGATAATGATTGGGTTCTACGATCAACCGCACTCTGACATTTTCATTGATTGACTTTGTAGTCGTTCAGGGCCTAGAGATCTACCTCCACAACAGAAAGGAAGAGATACGGTAGTGCTTCAAAGACCACGCTTAACCTGCAGCTAGTCTTGGCCCAGCTGCAGGTGGCGCTCTCCTTTTAGCTCTGATTCTGGCAGGAAGCCGCTGGGCAGCGAAAAGCTGAGGAGATGACCTAGATGTGCTTGATCACGGAGGCTAGGTATGTGTACAAAGGTGTTTGATTTAATTTGATGATGTTTTGTTGGCTCCAAATGTGAAAGGCGTATTTGGGCACGGGGAATGAGGCGCTGAGTTTGCAGAGATCTCTATGGGGCAAGGTAGTGCAAGTGAATTTGGTACTTCACTGAGTGAGATGGAGAGGGTTTAGATAGAGGAGGAGTTTGAAAAGGGCAAGAAGAGCAATTCTAAAATAGGAGAACTAAAAAGTAGGCGAGCTTGGAACAACCTCAAACTCACATGAGCTCGAGCTGTGAGGCTAGGAAGAGTTGTTTGTTTCGCCTATCTCTTATGTTTTTTCAAAGTCATTAGCATGGTTGGAATTTTGAAAGCTTGGGGCTTATTGTATAGTCTCCATATTTCAGTTACGCTTTGGCTAAAGGAATAGACAGTGGTTTGCAAGCATTTTCATATGATTCATGTGGCATACTGCTTTGGTATTGTGTTTTCTTCTGCCATTGTAGAGTCTACATGTGTTTCATGTATGCCATATCTCTCTTTATTTCATGTCAGCAAATCAAACAAACATAAAGGTAGAATACATCGAAAAGTGTAGTGCTCTACACCTCGGTTTGTTTAGTTATCATGTGTTTTCAAAGTCGATTGAAAAAGGATCGAGTTTCCTTCTGGTGCCCTTCTCAACTCTCATCTGTCTAAACACTCTCCGATCTCACTCAATTTTGAAGTACCAAATAACTTGCCTACCTTGCTACCATAGATATCTCGCAAAGCGCCAGCCTCATTCTGTCCTCAGGCCCAAATCATTTTGCACATTTGAGCCAACAAAGAACGTCATTGCCAGAATCCAATCAGACACCTTCCTCGTACACATACTCTAGCCTAAAATCATTCATCACATCGCTCATCTCTAGAGCTGTATTGGCCATCTACTGAGATCGACATGTGAAAGAGCCCTGCACCCCATGGTAGCTTAAGCTACGTTTGAGGTATTTGATGCACTTTAGATTGTAGTTTCCTCTGCATCAGAGGTAGATTTAGCCCTCAATGATGAGTGATAGAAAAAGAGTTTCCTGCCATTATTTCACGATCGCATTCTTTGACTTTGGGACATAACACTTTCTTTTGCTAGTCATAATGACAAGTCAAGTCCTAATCGGATGTGGTACTGGACTTTATATATTTGAGGTGTTTTTATCCCAGAGAGGCATTTCTTTGCTGATGCAAAAAACTTCTAACACTGCACATATTGTACTTCTAACTAGATTGGAATTCTACTAGAGTTCACAATTTTGTAATCTCATGTCTTACTAAAGGGATAAACTTCTTCATTGGCATCTTTGGAGGTTGAAAGAGGATTAACGGTCCACGGTGGCAGCGGTGATAGACAGGAGGAGCAGACTGGGGCTTTTACCATTCTGCAGCTTTGGGAGGTTTCGGATCCTCCCGAGCTTAGCAGGCTGATCCTCCTATCTGGTGTAATTTGTATTTCAAGCTTTTTAAATTAACTACGTCAAGGTTATACGAGTTGCTATAGTTGGATTTTTCTTTCAGGTGAGGGTGTACTGAGCAACTTTATCGGGCGAGGACATGACGCGTAATTTATTTGCTCAATTAGGATTTTTTAGGACACTAAGCATGGCAATGAAGAGACAGAAAGAAAGCTGCTTTCGAATGTTTTAGGATTGTAAAAAAGGTTTTTTAGGTTTTTCAGTCTGGGTTTAAAAAACCTTTCTTAGTTCTGATGGAATTTCTTGTCTTTCAAGAGTCTCGGGCTGATAGACTTGGCTTCAAAATGATAAGGTTTTTCTGCAAACGGAAAATTTCTAGAAAAATTGTGAGGGTTTTGCTCTCTTTTTCCAAAGGTTTTAGAACACAACTGGGATACAGACATTTCTGAATTCTTAAACGCTTAGCTGATTCCAATTGGTTCGATTTATTGGTTCAAATTGGTGAAATTTGGTGTTAAAAGTTTTGGGAAAATACCTGATTTACCAGGAAGTATTGATCTTGATACGGAGAAGGGATTTTGATGCTTGGATGGTTTCCTGCACCCAGCATGCAGAAATGGCTTCGAAGTTTCCTCACGACGAAAAGCGATGCTGGTTGAAATGCGTGTCAAAACTTGGAACTCGTGGCTGTCAAAACACAATGGGAGCTCCGAGCAACACGGAATGTGTGTAACGAGTTGGGCGCGAAAGAATGCTCATATAACATAAATAAAACATATAAAAAATGTTTTATCGATTTGCTAGCAAATCTATTTAGGCTGAAATGTGAGTCGAAAATCGTGCGGGCGGGAGTGGTTTTATTCTCGTGAACGCGGAAAAACCACCTAGGTGGTTTTTGTGCCGGGTTGGAGTGGTAAATGGTATTGCCTAAAACGAACACGATCGTACTGTTAAAATCACGACACGCTCGCAGGAGCCTAGCAGCAGAAAACACACCCATTTCCGCGCTCATCTTTGGGCATTTGTCGACCGTTTATTTTTGGGAGTGCGAAAAATGGTCGCTTGCAGCCCAGTCTAATCATTTGGAAGCGAGCGAAACGGTACGGATTAAATGAGGAAGCTCACGGTCAAAAAAGATGTGGGGCCATGCGGCTTTCATATATGCAGCAAATGAAAAGCCTATTAAAACTTTTTGTAACATAAAGCATTATATTCAAAGTTTTATATCAAAGATAATGTTTATATGCGAGGTATCTGGTACACAAAGGGTTTAAAATGAGCGATTATGTAATATATCTCGAAGGGTTTTATATACAAGCAAAAAATGCAATATGCAGGGCGAGTTGCATTGCTGCCAGGAGTTCATTTTATGTAGCAAAAGCCTGGGGTTTCTACTATCCTATCGGGGGAAGGTAAAAAATGCTTAAGATAAATGATCTCATGGCTTTTAACGTTCAGGTTTAAGAAATGCGAGACTATTTTTTTGCTTAGACATATTTAAAACATGTCTAAGAGTACTTTGTATTTCTTTATTTTATATTTTATATAGTTACTAGACTTTATGGAAATGTCTATTACTATAGAGGGCGAGATATTACATATGGCTAGTTTTATTTCCAAAGGTGTAATTTGTTTTTACTAAAAACATGTGGGTAATTAACTTTGGCAATGAGGCTAATAGTATTCATAAGTTAATAAATAAGTTAGAAGTTAATATGTCACGGGACAATGAAAAACACAAAATATATTCATATGACTAAGCAAAGTGATCATCGCGCAAAAGCAAAAGACTTTATCATTTATAACTTGGACCACTTCTCACTTAGAATATAAATATTTTTGGAGGGTTGCCTGTGTTTTAGTGGAATGAAGAGAGGGGTATGAAAGTGGATTTTTCTTCTTCACTTTTCATTTAAAGTATAGATCTGCAAGAACTTTGGAAATGTAAATGGAGCTAGAACGCGTAAAATGATGAGCAATATTAAGGGATTACCATAGGAATCTCAACACTTTTTAAATCTCTAACGGTCACTGAAGCCTTGGGTCGAGTCCCAACTGAGGAGTCTAGAGAAATGCTACTAGGCTCTCTTTGAATGAAAAAGTCCAGGAAAATGCAGAATAACTATGAGGGATGGAAATTAGTGATTTTTCTCGGTGAAAAGATATTTACATGATTCTCCACTCATTTCTATCTACTCAACTTTTAATATAAAAGAAATTTTCTTCCATTTTGCGGGTGCATTTGAACTAGCAACCTCGAACATTTTATTCTTTTGAAAGAGCAATAAAAACTATCTAAATCTACCTTTATATCTGCTCCTAGGGCCCATGGACCCATGATGATACCCTCTGATTTTCTACCATACCTAGTAGTGTAAGTTTAGGATTAAATTGTCGCAGATACTATCTTGCTTCACTTATTCTACAACAATAAAATTGAAACATGACAAGTCAAAGTATTAAGCAAGCTCAACTCCATCGCTGGATTATGGCATTTAATGACACTCATGCCATAATCATACGGTATGCCTAAAGTGAAAGTAGTGGCAAGTATTTGGACTGAGCACACTTTCATGTTTTATTTCTTTTTCTTTTGGGGTATATTATTATTTTTTTCTAAGTGCTACGATTTTTCTTTTTTAGGACTTTACCCTCTTTCTATTTGCTATAATCAAAATTTTTCTTTTCATTTTACAAATATGAAGAACACAACTTGCTAGACATCAACAATATGTGCATATTTTACAAGACACTACAGATTCCAAATGTATAATCCTACTGTGCGACCTTGGGCCATCATTGAATGTTTGTAGATCGATTAGGTGACAGAAGATACAATCCTAGTTTAAAGTGTAATCAAAGACATTTTCTACAAAGAAATAACAAAGTCATGGAAACCGTTCAAAGTAGTATGACGTCAAATCAGGATGAAGCTATGATAGATGCTAGGGTTTGAATCTCAAAGTTTGCGCGTACGTTTTTACTTTTTATAAAAAGTTAACTGTGAAATCAGACATTTTGTATTTAATGTAAGTTGTGACATAGTGTCACCATCATTGAAAGTCTGCAAAACAGGCCACATGCAAAGAAGAACGTCCCAAATTTGGATGATAAAAGATTAAATAAATATGCTGTATATATGCTGGCATATCAAATTAAATATATATATGTATAGCATCTATACAATCTTGTTTTACTTAGCTTAGCTCCATAATTAATTGTAATTGCAAAAAACATATTTATTAAATATATGATTTTTATGGGGTATAAAACTTCAGGAAACAAAGTATGGAACCTAACGTAATAGATGAGGTTTTGAAAGATGGCATGGTACATTTGCAAGAATGTGAGGTTATGAGTCAATTTTATGGTGGTACGCCATTTTTCTTTTTTCATTTACATGATGTATATTATTTAATATTGCAATTTTCATTATTCTCACCAATGTATATACACTCATTTCAAATATTTTATACTGGAGATGGAAGAGAAGAAGAAGAAAACAATCACGTCGTGAACAAAACATCTTGAAAATAAATTCTCAGCCACAGAAGAATACATTAGCAAATAGATCAATCGCTTAAGAATGATGATCACTATGTTTGGATATCAAAGCACGACATTTTATTTTTTGAAATATATTGTAAATCGTATTTTAAGAGTTGAAGCATGGACAAATATGTCCCAATTGAAAGTAAAGGGATACTCAATATACTGCATATATGTATATATATATATATATATATCCTATACGTATATGTACGTATGTGTGTGTGTGATGTGTTTTTAATTTACTTCTATTATGCCTTCCATTTTCGCTCATCGTGTTTTCCATTGTGCAGTCTCTCAAATGCACTAATAAAAATTTAAGATACATAAGAATATTGTTATAAGATATATATGTGTCAACTTTTGATTCCTGAATAATAAATTTTAAAAACCCACAGCAATTATCACATATATATGATATAACAAATTAATCCAAACAACGACATGCAAATGTACATTAATAAAAATGTAATTAATAAGAATATTGTTATAAGACGTGCTCGAATTTTTGATGAATAATATGAATTTTTACAATCACTAATAATTGGACTGTCCACAGGTCGAGTAAGCTTTCTAAAAGAGGGCAGAAATGAAAAAAACCTGCAGTGTGTCGTGGAAGCAACTGTCAACGGTGCGTATATGTACATATGTAATATATGCACGGTGCCGATATGTCACGAAATCTATAGGCACTACATAAATACGCTGCCACAGTTATAAATATCGACTGTACGTGTGATGCTGACACTCGCGTGTCATGTATCTATAAGCATCTGTGCATTTTTAGCACTCATATAGGCACCTCACGAGCTACCAATACCAATTATAAATCTCGGTGCCTTTCCTGCCAGATATCGAAAGGCTGGTGCTGGTTTATATAAGTACTCCTTGCACTGCAGTTGATACGACCTATGGGGCTCAGAGAATCCCAAGACCAAATTAGAAAGGCCCGCATGCGAAGTGTACGACTGCCGCTGCCCTGCAAGATTTCTGCAGACACCAACGTCCCGCACGCCTCCAACCGAGACCACCTCGGCCATGCCGTCTACATGTCGCACCGCGTGTCTTTAGACCAAAGTAGCGCACCAATAAAAAAACAAACCAGTACACCCGCACTCGCTGTTTCTTTTTAGTTAGAGCTGAATTTTCCGTGAAAAGCTCCGCCAGCCTCCGCAACCATAAACTGGATGTGTAGCAAATGTTTTTTTGACAATTTTGGCCAATTTTATAACACTAAAACTCTCCTTTATAACCTCCTCTGCTGGGGGTCTTTTCCTTGTAGTGAAATTTCAATTACTTTTGTACGGCGGGGAATTTGTTGGGTAGACCTCGTCAATTGTTAGAGATCACGGCCTTTCCGAGATTACGACGACAGGCAGCATAGCTCTTTGTTTCTACACCGTCGTGAATCCGGCTGTGGACAAAGGAGATGCTCACGAATTGGCCCGTCACATGACGGAGGCGAACACGAACAGGGCTAATACCTAATAATATATGGAGATATGGATCGAGGAGTGGCCCCATACAGTGCCAGCCATTCCTCTCTTCGTCCAGGGTCCTATAATAATAGGATTTCACTGCATTTTGAATTGAGATTTGATTAAGTCTTGTAATATCTACATACTTTTGCTTTCTCGCAAATTCTATCCCAGGTAGATAAAATAGTAAGAGAGAGGTGAAAGTCCTGAAAAGAAAATTCAAAGGACTTGAAAAATAAAAATATAAAAAAGTAATAGCAAAATGGACCCCAAACAAAAAAAGAGAGATAAGAATAAGACATGGAAAGTGATGCAAGTCTAAATGCCACTAGTGTTAATTTTTTGCATCAAGAAATAAATGATTATGTGCGGCTAATTCGAAAATGCCATAATCCATGATTAGTGAAATAGCTCACCTTGACTTTTTCATACTTTAAAGTTTCATGTCGATAGATAGAGGAATAAATATCTTTGCCAAATAGCATTAGAAATACTTTGGTAGATCGGTGACATTAGGTAAAGAAATAATAAAGAGCTCAACATCTTAATCTAAGCCCATGGAGAAATAAGGACAGAATTAGTTAGATTGCTGTTTTTAAAAGCAAAGATGAATAAGGGTTTAGCAAGCTCACAAATGCACCTAGAGCAAAATGAAGAAAAAATGTTAGGGTAGCATATGGGTAAGAAGAAAACGGCTTACACAGAGCATGATAAACATTATGTGGAAAATTACTAATTTCCTCCCACGAACATGTGTTTCAGATACTTCATACCCTTCATTTATAAGAGGCTCGACAGTAGCATTTCTCTAACTCTTTGGTGAGATCCAGACCCACGTCTTAGTGCAGGACGATCTGGCAATAGTCAAGGTATTGAAATTCCCCCATTTTCATCCCTTTTCCCTTGTAAAACAGCACTTTCCCTTATATACTACTCCATTTTACCCTCCAAAAAATCCCATTTTTCTAAGTTTAAAATACATTTTTCTGGGGAGTGCAGATCACTACAACTCAATTTCATTTCAAATCACGAAAATATGTTTTATCCCAAGACACTGGTATTTAAAATGTTAATGTTGGAGCCACTACTATGAAAGTCCTACCTAAAAACATGTTTTAGCACTACTACGTATTTCCTTTTCCTCATTCCCGTCTCATACATTTCATTATTAAACACACTGAAATATAATGTGTAGCTCCCAAAATATCCTCTCCGCAAATTAAGATAATGTATATTAAACTAATCCAACCCTATGTATAACCTATGGTATTTTTTATTCCCCACGATGATTTGTCCCTAGCCTCCCATAGGTTTCAAACTATCCCTTTTTATATTAACACTCAATGTTTACATTACACACACATCCATTTCATTTGTTATATATAAAACCTTTACCTGCCTATCATATTCAATATCTAAAAATATGTGTTAGAAACATTACATTTTTAATACATTTTTCCACTCTGCATCTACATAACTAATCCTAGGCTCATGCGCACACTACAGCACTCCATCATGAAATCCCAAACCATTCACGCCTCCATTTTCGTCGGATACGACCGTGCGAGTCTACTGCACATGTATTCCCAGTTACAGCGTGCTAAAATGAAACTTGCGATGAAAGCTACAGCTTTTGAACATTTATTCTCCTGCTTCCATTGGGCACATTTAGCATTTATTGTTGGATCACATTGGTCCCACAAAACCATTTGACCACCGTTTCGACATTGCTGAAAACCATTGGCGCTAATATCCTCCACGACGCCGAAACCATCCACTTAATTTGAAATGATCTCGTGTATTGGCCACGCGAGCATACTCACTAAAGCTATCGCAGAACACCCAAATGCATTCATTTCAAATGCTACTGGTTTCTAATGCACCTACGCTTAAGAGCACACAGTAACGAGAAAATCACACCGTCATTTGCCTACATTTCGTGAGAAAAAACTAACAGAAAACCATTAGAATCCAACATGCTAGAATACAGCCGAGCTCATTCTCTAGAGTACATGCGTGAGAAGACCAGAATAATCTTTAACTAGAAAACCCATCAAACCCTTTTCCACAGTGCATTTACTTCAGGTATTCTGCAAAAAGAGACCTATCCACCAAATTTGAGAGATATATTGTTACACTGAATCCTTAGGAGCTTTGTATGACCTTAAAGAATGCCCTTTTCACATTCTTCAGACAAAACGACATTTTTATTTGGAAATGTGAGCAAAGCATTTAAAACAATTTCTCAAGGAAGTTTTCTTCCATGCATTAGCCTGAAAGCCTTCTCTGAGTATCATTCAAAGCCACTGTGCATGCATCAAACCCTAGAAATTTTGAGTCGTTTTAGGATTTGTTTCCCGCACTGAAAATTCCACTATTTTGTATACGAGCTACGTGAGTGAGAGTGATCGTGAAGTAGTCTTTTTCACTCCCAAATTAGAACCTACGGCCATATTTTAAAGTCTCTTCACGTATCGTGCCTGATCTTACGAAAGTGTGTTACGCAAAGACCTAGTCGAGTTTTGCAAAGATCAAGAATGTTAAATTGATAAAACAAACTGTCAAATGGCATCCAGAAAGTGAGACTTTAGGATCAACCACCTACAACCTCACAGAGTATGATAGAACATACTCTCCGCAGCATGTATGAGCTTTCAAAATCAGCTGCAGTCCTATGGCGAGTTTTGCATACTTCCTTGATTTCCACCGCCTGAAGCCAAGAGAAATCCTTTGGGACCAAGTAGATGATCGTGGCCATTTGGGAGACCAATTTTCCCAAGTATGTTGTTCACACCTACCAGTATGAAGCCCTAGGTGTGCCAGTCATTATTCTCGGATCATAAATATATTGTCAATATTTGGAAAAGTATTGTATCACTAACAACTTACAGACCTGCAAACCAATATGTCAATTGCGCTGTGAGCCTAATGCAATGCCTTTATCTCATTGAAGATCATGAGTTCACAGGAGCTGATTTTCCTCAAGAGATTCCAAATTTTTTCAAACCTTTCCTATGCCTCCTGCTGAAATCAAGCTTAAACCCTCCATGTTCCTCTTCTAAATCCGGAAAGGAGCTAGACACATTATTTCCATGCTATCTTTTATAATTGAATACTTACTGGATGAACATACCGATACATCGCACTTGCTTTACTGCCATTTTGTACCTGCTTTCAAATTTCCTCTCAGTCCATCTACAATTTGCCGAGTATATTGCTGATTAGTGCTCACACGAATCAGTCAAACTACCTACTGAAGGTGCCTGGAGCATATACTTATTCCTTTTCCATATGTTCCTCCACTCGATGGACAAGTTTCTATAACTCTCTTCATGGATGTGGAAGGAAATCCGATTACCTGCTAGGTCGGACTTCCTTTGATAAAGAAAAGGAGTCATAGCGGCTTTACAGATTTCTGACAGTTCTGATTTTTATCCATCCATTGGTAAATCTTTCTTAAAAACGATTAATGAGCCCTACGGATCTGCGTGATGTGAAATCAAGAAAATTTTAGTGATTTCGAGCAGAGTCGGGACATGTGATTGGTGCATTATACCAAAATCACTGGAGTAAATCTAGGTCATGGGGACAAAACCTCATTCCTTACAGGTTTCCAAAGTATATACCTATGAGGTTGTTGATTTAGAGTATATAGTGATTTATGACCTCAGATTACGTAAATTTGCGAAATTTTGCTAAGAAAACCCATTTTAACCGAAGAACCAAGCGTGGACGCACTACCATATGTAATAGAAGATAGAGAAACGAGTGTGAGCGAAAAGAAACGGAACACTGAGTACAAATTCGAGACGAAAAGTGGCACTATGCTCCTGTGGTATAGTCAAGAAATGAGGAGTGAAGTGTAAAGTGCGACCTAAGCATTCATGAAAATAAGGTCGTGTAAAATTTTCTGGCAACCTAACTGAATGGTTAGAAAATACGAACATCTAGATAGCCGGTAAAGCAGAGTATGACACTAGTCACATGCAGGTACTCCGACTCAGGAAGAAACGGAAAGAAACCATGAAAAGAAATAGGTAAGAAGGGTCTTACACACAGTTGGGAGACCACTACACGGAGACAAAGTCTCAAACTCATTATATACATGGAAGCCAAAGATTAATCATGTAGATAAAGAAAAGAGGAGAACGATAGAAATCATCGATACAGATTGAGAGACAGTTACAATGTTCCTTTTACGAAAGAATTGAAGAAGAGAAAAACCAAACACCACTTCTCATGCACACACAGTTTGATTAAAAGGCAGACGAGAGTTAAGCTCATCATTCAAAGAAAACTGAAGAAAACACATGGACATCGAGGAGAGGTACAAAGAAATTAGAAGCTAAAAATGAGAAATAGCAAAAATGAAATTTATTCTTAAGTACTTCAAAGCAGACTCTTGCTTTAGCATACTAAAATAGGTTGCTTTCAGCTTTCCTTTGACTACACAAGAAATTTGTTTGATGACAAGGTGCTTCATCCTACAGTGCCAACTCCTAAAACAACATCCGAAATGATGATAGGCATTGACTGAGTTCCATTTCAAAGACATTCATCCTCCTGAGACTCAAATTGAATTCCATAAATAGAGAGTCGGAGATGCTTTACTCCACAATGGCTACAAAAGCAATGAGTGCTCAAAAGCCGGAGATAACTTTGACAAATATCAGAGAATGCAGCTTAAAGCTGAAAAATGTCTTCTCCAAATGCAAAGGGTATAAAATCAAATCCTCAGAGGAGGTAAAGTGTTGGAGGTTGGTTACGATCCGTTAGAGCCCGCATCTGTCATCCCTCCGCCGATGAACAGAATCAAAATCTCTTTTGTTGCATTTCATTTTAGGTGTCTCACTCAGTTCAGTCAGCTGCATTCCATTAGGAGCATGGATCATCTGACGGAAGGGTCTTTTCTCTCATATCCCTCATGTCTTGTACCTGCTGGCTCAGGTCTGATCATCAAAGTTCATCAAAGTCAATTTTACAGTCATTTACGGTCCTGTTTGGTCTCTTGGTCAGCAAAGAGTCATTTTAGGGTTTTAATCCTCACTAGGTCTAGGGTTTCGCAAATTTAGTCTTCAAAATGTCTAATAATGTCAGCAGGCACATGAGGAAGTTTCAAATAAGGTTTTCAGTGCAAAATTTCATCGTCATAATGCTTAATCATGATTCTTCTTCAAAACTCTGTTTTGAAGAAAAATCGTCAAATTCATCCTTTGTAATAAATGTAATGTAATTCTCAAATTTGTTTCAGTTGTGAAGTTCTTCAGGTGCAGCCTTGGTCACCTTTTCCAAATCCCATGCCTGCTATCCTTGCAAAAATAGACAAGAGATTCATCACTCAGCTAAAAAATCAAGAAGGAAACAAACAAAAACAGAGTTTATTTTAAAAAGTACAAAGTGTCAAAATTCAAACATTGGAAAGTGGGGTTTTTCAAATCAAAAATCAAAGTCTATGGCCATAAAAGATATTTTCATTGTTTCACAATTCATTTGCACACCAAAAGTCAGCAAAGAGCCAAGAGAAATCGTGGAGAAATAAGTTGGAGGGCGAAACTGTGATTTAGAGGTTGGACTGTGTATAATTTGCAGAGCGTGGCGCATTGGGTGGAGGTCGCGGTGCATAAGAAAGTCGCAGCGCATAGGGCCGCCCACCACCATGTAATTTTGAACTGGCGCGACGCACTCAGCTGTCGCGGCGCATTGGGTTATGCACGCGGCGCACAGGGCTGAAGCATAAAAATTCATGCCGTCTCTCTCAAATTTCAAAACGATTTTGCCTCCCTTGTTCCAAGTAAGTTCATGATTGCCATTTGATGTTGATTGAGGTTAAATATGAGAGTTTTGAATGTCAAATTATAAACCCTATCTTTTTGTTAAAAACTACTCCTTAGAGTTTTGAAATAGTGTTTTAAAAGTCATTTTGGTGCCAAATACTCCATCTCCCCCACCTTGTTCATTCCTTCCCTCATAGTAATCCTATTATTACAGTATATCCCCTATTTCCTTATATCCCAAACCACTCATATCATCTCATTCCTATTTCCCCATCCCAAGTCATTTCATTTCACTTTCATTCTCCTTTTCCCATTTCATTTGTAAAAATTCCCAAATTCCCAAAACCCCAAGTTCCCCAAACAGTCAAGTGACTGTCCTTACACTTCAAATTTCACTTGATTGAACCACATTGTCCCCACTGTCCTATTTTTCTCCACAGCCCCTTTCCTTTGACACACATTTGGCACTAAATTCAAAACATCAAAATTTTCATTTTCACGTCACACAAGCCAAACATAGACCTTGAAACATTATGGAGACAGACACTGATACATCATATGACAGAGATAGTGATTCTACCACTGAGCTACATGCACCGAGAAGGCCTCGTAAAGGTGGCAAACATGTGAGAGAAGAGCCCACCTCATTGACTCAATTGCAGGCCTACCCACTTGCAATAGCATGTTTTCGAGAGTAGTCATGTTATCAATATTGTGAGATGATTGCTAGGATTCAACATCATTAGGAATTGGCTCGGTTGTTTGTGTTACATTTGCATGATGGTCAGGTAACTCTTGCTGGTGTAAATTTCACTTTGACACCAGAAACCATATCTCAAGCAACTGGAATACCGAATGTGGGTGAACAGTGGAACAAGAGACAGTAGGTGGACAGAGTGCATTATGAACCATACATCAAGCCTAGCTATGTGAGACAGCTCAGCAGGGTGTTCCCATTCCGGTTCCTAAAGGAATCCTATGCGCCTTTGATGAGACTCATTATCAGATACTTCAGTTGTGAGGGCCGGTTCTCACGCCTCTATGCCTACCACATCAGGTTATTGATGCATTTCACTAGAGTGAGGATGATGAACATACCTTATTTCATGTGCTGGAACATCGAGCAAATGACCACTCTTGTGCAGAAGAATACTCCCGAGCAGCAGTACAACAGTATTTATCACTATGCACTCATCAAGATTGTTGTTGTACATCAGCTTGGATGGCAGGGTATTGCATGGGAGGATTTCATTTCCCATGACTTTTTCACAGCTCCTCAGGTTCCTCCGGAGGTTTTCCATGATGCAGGTGAACCTTCACATCAGCCTGAAGGTCACGAGACAGAGCATATCAGTGTGCCAGTGTTTGTTACTTATCAGAGAGGCACCAGAGTATTGTTTGCAGCAGCCCGACGAGTACTATCTCCACCGGCGGTGGAAGGGTCTCATTGTCGTCATCAGCGGCACAGGTACAAGTACAGGACAGAGGTAAGAGCCTATGCAGGATGAGGGCCCTTCAGGAGGCCAGGATACTGATTTCATATTGATTGATAAGGATTTGAGCTCTCCAAGCTCAAAGTTGAGAGAGATCATTCAGGAGCAGAAGGTTGAGATCGACACATTGACCGACAAATTGCAAAGAGCTCAATCGATTATAAACTATCTGGAGCAGTGGAACAAACAATTGGAGGATCAACAGACGATCATGGAGTTGCAAAACATCCGTGAGAACCGACAAGTTGCCCGAAGAAGCCCAACAGAGATGACACCCATTGAGCGGGAGATTGAGGTTGATAGAGATACTTGGCTTGAGAGGGTCAACATTCATCTTGAGAAGCTGTTGGTGAAGGAAAAAAAGGAAAATAACATGCTCAGACACATGAAGAACCATTATTGGGCGCGATATCATGTTTGCAAAGCGAGGATCAAGATCCTGAAGGCAAGGCTAAGGAGAGCACTAAAGCGTCGCAAAAGGCATGATAGGCTCCAAATTTTGGCCGAAGCTTCTTTGGCCCAACATAGTGCTTGATGAGGGACCTTTAGCCCAAATTTCAAGAAATTTGGGAAAAATTTTGTCAATTTTGAATTTTTTGGTCTCAAAACAGATTTTCCTGCCCGACGCAGCGCCACTTGGCGCGCGCTTATAATTGGTATCTCTTTAGGAGAAAAACTTTGCATTTCTGGATTTTTCATCAAAATTTATGCATGCCTATGGATTACCTAAGGATTTCATCAAGTTCTGGGTTGCCTAAAGGGTCAAAAACACCCTAAAAATGGCCTTTCTGCCACTTTTTGCACACACAGGAAGCAGTGTTGGGACATTTGATTTTTGGAAGGGAAAATGGCAACCAAATCTAGAAATTCCACTTGGGTTGGAAATTATACAGGCAGGGCTTTCCAACGAGCTATCCTGCGCTCAATTTGGACTTCAGGAAGGCCCTCAAAATCAGCCTCAAACTTGTGCTACGCATAGAGATTTCAGGCGCTGCGCATAGGGAAATTTGGCCTATTTTTCGCTCAACAGCTCATAATTTCGCCTAGTTTTGGCCAGTTTGACTTTTTCATGTAACTCTTGATGTACCTTGATGTAATTTCATGACCATGATGTAATTTAAGCACATTTTTACTCATCTTAGTAGATTCATTCACCAAAAGGTGAAATGCAAGTGAATGAATAAGTTTCCTATCATATAGAGGCAAGTTGTTTCATTGCCTATTTTCCAGTTCCTAATTTAGATATGGTTGAAACAGCTCCTAGAATGATGAGCTCAACCCCTAGAGGCATGGGAATGAGTTAGGCTTGTCTATATCATGTAGTTCTTCAGTCATTTTCAGTGTTGGACATTTGAGATTGCTTGGCACTTCATTGTACATTTCATCTCTGCATTTTTGGCAAAGGAATAGACCAGGGTTTGCAACACTCTTTGGGATCCTTGTGGCTCTGTGTTTTGATGGTGTTTTTCTCTATGTAATTGTAAGTTCACTGATGTTTATGTGTATCATTTCTCTTCTCCTTTCTTCTTAAATTAAACAAATGAGTCATAAAGGTGGAATTCATTAGCTTGCTTTGCTCTGCCTTCAGTTTTGTTTAATTTTCCATGTTTTCATTTGTTTGAAGAGGATTCTTGAAAGCATCTTGCCCTCTTCAGCTCCTCACCAGTCTGAACCATCCATTCATTCAATCTAAAGCATCAAAACAATTGCCTTCCTTGCCCCAATCAGAACTCTGCAAAAACTAGGCCTCATCCCCGAACCCAAAACTGTCTTTCCCTTGATTCCAACAAAAACCCCCAAAATCAAAATAAAATCCTTTCACCTATATACCTAGCCTAAAATTAGCCTTTATTTCAAGTCATCTCAATCCCTATTGATTATCTTTGTTGAGATTGACCCAGAGAGAGCCCTCTCCTGATCTGGTAGGGCTAGCTACCAGACTGAGCGTGGTTTGATGTTACCTTGAACTCTGCCTTCTTTCAGCCTGAGGTAGATTTAGGCAATAACAGTTCCTATGACTCAAAAATCACTTGGAGGTAAAATATACTATGTCACATTTATAAATGACCACTCCAAGAAAACTTGGGTTTACTTAATGAAATCCAAGGACGAAGTATTTATCAAATTTCAAGAATTAAAAGTTGAAGTAGAGAACCTTACAAAAATGAGGATCAAGATATTGAGATCTGATAATGGAGAAGAATATAATTCCAAAGAATTTATAACCTTCTGTAAGGATTATGGGATTAAGAGGGAGTTGATAGTCCCATATAATCCCGAAAAAAAATAGAGCTGCAGAATGAAAGGATCCATTAAAGAAAGTGTGAAAGAAATGTTACATGATCAAGACTAGCCGAAATTCTTGTGGAGTGAAGCAACAAATACAATTGTTTATATACAAAATTGAATTTCCCACAAGTCACTAGACAACTTGATCCTGAAGAAGTATTCACTGGGAAGAAAACAAGCATAGATCATCTACGAATTTTGGTTGTATTTTTTATATTCATATATCGAAGGACAAGAGAAAGAAGTTGGATCCATTAGGCATGAAGGGAACATTTGTTGGCTACAATAATTCTTCAAAGGCCTATAGGATCTACATAAAAGAAGGACACCTAATATAAGTCAGTCGAGATGTGATATTTGATGAAAGTATTGCATTCAAGTAATCAAAAGATCTCCTTATGGACTCTGATGATGAAGAACTTCCGATATTTGAAAAGGATTTTTCTAGGGAGGAATAAGAATCAAATCATGAAGATGAAGGTCCCAGTGAACCTATACAATTTTTGGAAATCCCTGAGACTAGAAAGAGGCCTAATTGGTTGAAATCCACCCTGTTAGATGCAGAGGGACATGGAGCAGCAAAAGGCACATTTAGAGAAAGCAAGAAGCCCAAAATATATTCGGGGTATGCAACATATATGACAAGGTTAATAGAAGCATAACCATCCACTTTTGAAGAATTTTTCAATCATCAAGAATGGAAATATGTAATGAATGAGGAATACCAATCGATAATGAAGAATGGGGTATGGGAAATCATACCTAGGCCTGAAGACAAGTATGTACAAAATTACACATGTGGAAGATGGAATTATTGACAAGTATAAGGCAAGATTTGTTGCTAGGGGATTCTCTCAACAAGAAGGCATCAATTATGGAGAAAAAATTGCTCCAACAGCAAGTTATACAACTATTTGATCATTGATGTCTTTGGTAGCATCGATGGGATGTAATATACATCAAATGGATGTTAAGATTGCATTCCTAAATGACACAATTGATGAGGAAGTTTATATAAAGAAACCCTTGGGATTTGAATTCAAAGATAGAGAGCATATGTTTGCAGGTTGAAGAAGTCATTATATGGCCTTAAGCAGGCACCAAGGGCATGTTATGCAAGGATGGATGCATACTTTCAAAGATTGGGCTTCACAAAACATTTTTTTGATCTGAACCTTTACTTCAAGATTGTAAACTAAGGTGAGCTTGTAATCATTCTTCTTTATGTGGATGATATTCTCTTGACAGGTGTGGAAGGTTGAATTGAAGAATGCAAGAAGCAACTGGAATCAAAATTCGATATGAAGGATCTTGGGCTGATGCATTATTATTTGGGACTAGAAGTATCGCAGGGACTCGATGATATCTACCTAGGTCAAGGGAAATATGTGATCTAGATGTTGAATAGGTTTGACATGATGGAATTCAAACTAATGACAACCCCGATGATCACAAACTTGTAGAGACTAAGGGGTTCCGAGTTTAGCCCAGTGGATTCTACCAAGTATAGACAATTGATTGGCCCACTGATGTACTTGGTGAATACTCGACGAGACATATGTTTTGTAGTGAATGTTCTCAGTCGGCACCAAGTGGAGCCGAAGCATTATCATTGGATAACAACTAGTCACATACTAAGATATATGTAAGGAACAATCCGTTACTTCCTGAAATATGATAGGAGGAATGATCTCCACTTGATTGGTATATAGATTTTGATTGGGGAGGTAGTGAGTAGGATGGAAGAAGCACTACAAGAGGATTTTTTAGTTTGGGATCCTCCATGATCTCATGAATGAGAAAAAGGTGAGATACAATTGCTTTGAGTGGTGTTAAAATTGAATATATGTCAGCATGTGGAGTGAGTAGAGAAGTTGTATGGTTGAGGAAGTTGTTGTCCAATGGACCCTAAATTGATACATTGCGATAAAACCAGTTGTATAAGATTGTCTAAAGACCTAGTGTTTCATGGAAAGAAAAATCATATAAACAACAAGTATTACTACATTCGAAAGCTAGTACAAGATGGTGTGGTGCAGCCACGATATATCTGTGTTGATGAGAAGGTAGCTGACATATTGACGAAATATCTTCCTAATAAGAAGCTTGTTTATTTGAGAGACAAGCTTGGTTTGATTGATATATCCCCCCTGGTTGAGAGGGAGAGATAGGAACATCATTATTGTCTTCACTTGGGAAGACAAAATGAAGGATTGGGTAAGCATCTGGCATCCGATAATCTTTGAGGATGATGTAGGGCATCCACGATAAGACTAGCCGAGGATCGATATTATTTGAGGACTATATATCCAAGATAAGAATAGTCCAAGGAAGTACATACTCTATGAACACCCTGGTGGGGTATGTTACTTGAGAGACAATGATGATGGTTTCTGTAAATCATTGGTCTTGCAGCATTGTTCTATGATATTTTGGAGAGATAGAGGTTTTAGTCAAGGCCTTGCTATGTGACAATGTTGCTTGTTATTATTGTTGAAATTTGGTTACTGGAGGACAGGTGGTTCCCTAAGGCTTTGATCTTTGGCCTAGGGAAAAGTGTCCAAAAGAATTTAATTTTTCTCCTAAAGTGACTTTATAAAGTTATAAAGTCAAATCTAATTTTAAAGTGACTTTAAGTGATAAAGTTACTAAATTCTAATTTTAAAGTGACTTTAATAAATTCAATGTGAAATTAGAAAGGAAAAGTGACTTTGGAAATAAATGACTAAGTGAGTCTTTATTAAAGTGGGGTGAATTAAAAAATAGAAAGTGAGATTTAAATGAGCATTTAATCTCAGCCCTAGATCTAAAGCTATCTCAGTGATTAGATTTAGGTATTCCCCAAAATTCACTTAGGGTTAGGTTAAAGGAGAAAAAGGAGGGAAAAAGTCATTCATTCTTTCATGAGCAGATTGAGAGAAGGAGGAGAAGAGCGCTGGAGAAATTTCTGGGTTTTGAGAAAGTGAAGGAGAGGAGCAGTTCAACAAATTCGTATAGCAGAAAGAGGTTGCATGCATTTCGAGGTAGATTTTCATACATCAGCTTGAGGCACGAATTTCGAGGAGAGGGACAGCACAGAAATCAAGGAGAAGGTACAACAAGCTAAAGGCACGATTTCCAAGATTACTGGGCATAGTTTTTGAGACAGCAGACACGATTTTCGAGGAGGAGGCATTTTTGTACTTTTCTGTACAGTTCGTACAGTCCATACGGCCATACCACTAAGTATTGGGCACGAGTTTCAAGGTTGTTCACTAATATAATAAATTTCTATTTTCACTGTTTTATTGATTTGACACATTTTCCGAGGCGGAGGCAAGCACGGAAAACGAGATAAGTCTGTACATTGTTTGTTGGAATTTTCCTTGTATATTTCCTTTCTCTGTAAAAGCATTTTCCAAAAATAAGAAGAGCTTCCGAACTGGTTTTCCCAAAGATTTGTAAGGGGTTTTTCTACGGTCAAGTTGACCAAAAATCAGCATGTCAAAATTCTGTGTGTGGCTGATTTATTTTTCCGAGTTTTTATTTCTGCATTTCAGCATTGTGAAATTTCTAGAATCAGTGTTTTCAGAAAATATTTATTTTTTCCAGCTTATTGAATGTATGGCTATGGGAATGGGCATTTAACTTTATGGGAGAAATTAGGAGAAACTGAAAACCGAGGTTGTTATCAAAGTTCTACATGGTTTCAGAGCTATTTTGCTGAAAAAGGCAGTTTGGGACAGCAAGAAGAAAAATTACAGCAAGATGATTTTTCACACAGAAATTACAACAAGCTGTTTTTCACACAGAAATCATTACCTTTACTACAACAGTGTTATTTTTAGCTTATTTAGGACAGCAAGCATGTCTTTGGGCTTGAGGGTGGAGGATAGGTTGGATGGCCATAATAACTACAGTGTATGGAAGGAGAGAATGCAAAGCATCTTTGAGGAGGCAGAAGTCTGGGACATCATGGTGCATACCGCACAGAACCTTGTTAATGTGCCTACTGATGTTGTTCAGTTGGTAGCCTTTAATAAAAAGAATAACAAGGGTAAGATACTGATTCTAGATGGAATCAAAGACCATTGCATTCCTCATATGAGAGGAAAGAGATATTCTCATGAGATGTGGACAACATTGACCAATCTCTACCAGAGTACCAATGAGAACAGGAAAATGGTCCTAAGGGAGAAGCTAAAGACCATTAATATGGGTAAGAATGATAATGCAGCTGAATATCTTACAAAGATTACTAATGTGAGAGATGCATTGGCAGCAGTTGGAGAGGTCATTCCACCCACTGAGTTGGTGCGAATTGCAGTGAATGGCCTTCCCAGTTCATGGATGAACTTTGCTGATGGGGTTTGTGCGCGTGAGACCCTTCCCTCTTGGGAGAGGTTCTGGGATGATTGCATACAGACAGAAATCAGAAATAGCCAGCTCGGGGTAGCCAAACTAGTTGAGAAGGATGAGGATGTAGCACTGTTGGTAGGAGGCAAGAAAGGCAAAGGAAAAAATCAAGCTTCCACAAGCAATGGTGGGGGCAAAGGCAAAGGTAAAGGTAAACAGGGGAACACGCAGAAGACTATTCCAAGGTGAAGTGTTGGAATTGTCAAAAGATGGGACACTATGCAGTTGTGTGTCCAGAGAAGAAGAAGAAGGGGAAGAACCAGAGCATGGCAGCATCAACAGAGATAGAGGAATTTATGGATAGCTTTGACTGGGAGTTTGGGTTCATTGCTTGTGAGTCCACTAGTGCAGGATCACCTGCCACAGAGGTTGAGAGGGAGTGTGAATTTTCCTCCACTAGCGGAGCATATTCAGGTATCTAGTATGTTGACAGTGGGGCTTCACGTCATATGACAGGAGTCCGTGAGTACTTCTCATAGCTTTCAGAGAGTGGCACTGATATAGAGGTAGTACTCGGAGATGATAGCATTGTTAGAGAAGTCGGTGTGGGGACATTGACATTTGATAGGGAACCCAAACCTCCCTTGAAGGTGTCAGATGTTCTATATGTGCCAGGGATGAGGAAGAACCTCATATCCGTCTTAGCATTGGAGGACAAAGGATATGAGATATTGTTCAGGAGATGACAGGTGCTAATATATCTCAAGGGCGCTCCAGCGAATTTATCTAGAGTGTTGGTGTACGTCATGCAAAGGTGTACAAGTTTGCATTTCAGACCCTTTTGGCGATGAGAAGTAGTACCGACAGCAGAGCTAGTAGTTTAGAGCCGTGTGAGATTTGGCGCCGCAGGATGGGGCACATGTATCATGGTGCCTTGAGGACATTGCGGGAGATCACTACAGGTGTGCCAGATTTCAGTACTGATCACTTTGATACATGCAGAGGATGTGCTATGGGCAAGTTTTCCAAATCCCCGTTTCCCAGCAGTGACAACAAATCGACTGGGATACTTGATTTGATTCATTCTGATGTGAGCGGTCGGATGTCTCATGTTTCCTTGAGTGGATATGAGTATTATGTTTTATTCATTGATGATCACTCCAAGAGGACCTGGATTTATTTCTTAAAGACCAAGAGTGAGGTCTTCAAGCGGTTTTAGGAGTTCATAGCTCTTGTGGAGACTCAGACAAGTCGGAAGATCAAGTCCCTGAGGTCGAACAATGGAGGAGAGTACACCCTTGGTGAGTTTGTTGATTATTGTGCGGAGGCAGGAATTAGGAGGGATTTCACAGTTCCTTACAACCCTCAGTAGAACGGGGTTGTGGAGAGGAAGAATAGATCCATCGGAGGGGCTGCCAAAGCCATGCTACATGATCAGGGGTTGCCATTGTTTTTGTGGGCAGAGGCCTACAACAATGTTGTATATTTGTACAACAGGAGTCTACATCGTGCCTTGGGGCATGTGACTCCGGAGGAGGATTTTTCTGGGAAGAAGCCTGATGTTGGTCATCTTCGTATCTTTGGGTGTATTGCATACTCCTACGTACCCAAGGAGAAGAGGACCAAGCTAGATCCCACTGCAGAGAAGGGTGTCTTTGTGGGCTACAGTGAGACCTCGAAGGCCTTTCGGATTTATATTCCCGCACAGAGGAGAGTTGATGTCAGGTGAAATGTGAAGTTCGAGGAGGACAGGGCTTTCAGGAGGTCATGAGAGTTAGAGTATCTAGATCAGCCAGACCCTTAGGAGAAGTTGAGTCAGTTGCAGGGATCGAGTGGGTAGGGATTAGGAGGATCCAGAGTTACATCGATTACGGTGTCACGACCATCAGTGAGCAGTGGCTCACAGAGTCATAGGGGTGGTGCTTTGGGAAGCATGCAGAGAATTCCACAAAGCAGTTCACTAGGGAGTCCACTGATGGACAGTTCACATGGTACTTCAACGTCTACAGGTTCAGGTTTAGGCAGGAGGACAATAGACAGACAGTCAGGAGTTCAGGCTCTTGATGATGATGAGGAGGAGTTTCATTCTCTGGTGGGAGAAGTGTGCTCAGGGAAGAGGAAGCCCAAGTGGCTTTAGGATACCTTGAGAGAGGCCACATCTGTTGTTGGGCCTAAGAGGCCGGTTAGAGAGAGAAAACCACCTGATAGGTTTTGTAGCTATATGGAAATGGTTGCCAACATCGTTGACTTTGAGCCTTCTAGCTATGAGGAGGAAGCTAGCCAGTAGGTCTGAAGAGAGGCCATGCAGGAGGAGTATTCTTCTATCATGAAGACTGATGTTTGGGAGGTGGTGCCGAGGCCTAAGGGAAAATCTGTGGTTACTTCCAGATGGCTTTACATGGTAAAGCATGCTACAGATGGCAGCATTGAGAAATTCAAGGCAAGGTTTGTGGCTAGAGGGTTCTCCCAGGTAGAGGGAGTTGATTATAAGGAGACCTTCACTCCCGTGGCTCGATATACTTCGATTTGCTCCATCATATCGATAGCAACAGAGATGGGTTGGAAGATCCACCAGATGGATGTGAATTCTGCATTTCTCAATGGCTTCATACAGGAGGAGGTGTACATTGAGCAACCACAGGGCTTTGAGGTGCATGGGAAGGAGTCCCATGTGTGTAGACTGAAGAAGGCCCTTTATGGCCTGAAGCAAGCTCCTAGAGCTTGGTACTCTAGGATAGATACATTCTTGTAGGAGATGGGTTTCACAAAGAGTGATGCAGATCCAAACCTTTACTTTGTTGTGATAGGTGAGGAGCCTCTCATTCTGGTGTTGTATGTGGATGACTTGGTCATTACAGGTGCAGAGAGACTCATAGAGCACTGCAAGAGAGATCTTGCGTCGGAGTTCGAGATGAAGGACATTGGATTGAGGCATTACTTTTTGGGTTTGGAGGTGTGGCAAGAGGAGGGGCATTTCTTTTTGGGGCAGGGGAAGTATATTGTGGACATCCTTGGTAGATTCCACATGGAGGATTGTTGACCCATGTCGACACCGATGATCACCAACTAGAAGAAACTTCACGCTTCAGATTCCGAGTTGGTGGACCCCACATTGTATAGAAAGCTGATTGGTTCCTTGATGTATTTGGTAAACACCAGACTAGATATATGTTTTGCAGTCAACACGATGAGCCAGTTCATGTGTGAGCCCGGGAGGGTGCACTGGGTTGCTGCAAAACACATTTTGTGGTACTTGCAGGGGACAGTGGATTATGGTCCAGATTATAGGCAGGGGGATGGAGTGAGATTAGCAGGTTACACCAATTCTGATTGGGCAGGTTGTGCTTTTGATAGGAAGAGCACTTCAGGGTGCTGTTTTGGGTTGGGTTCGGCAGTGGTGTCGTGGTTCAGCCAAAAGCAGCAGTCAGTAGCATTGAGTTCAGTGGAAGCATAGTACATGGCAGAAAATCTAGCTAGTTGTGAGGCCATCTGGCTTCGCAAGATGTTGTTTGGCTTATTTGGTTAGTCGTTGAGACCTTCAGTGATATACTGTGATAATCAGAGTTGCATTAAACTCACGGAGAATCTAGTATTTCATGACAGGTCAAAGCATATCGGCATTAGATATCACTTCATCAGAGACTATGTTCAGAAGGGAGTTGTGAAGCTTGAGGATATTCCCACTGATGAGCAGGTTGCAGATATTCTTACCAAAGCCTTACCACGGGGCAAGCATGTCTACTTCAGAGACAAGATGGGTGTGGTGAGGAACACCTTCTTCGGTAAGAGAGAGTGTTGAAATTTGGTTACCGGAGGACAGGTGGTTCCCTAAGGCTTTGATCTTTGGCCTAGGGAAAAGTGTCCAAAAGAATTTAATTTTTCTCCTAAAGTGACTTTATAAAGTTATAAATTCAAATCTAATTTTAAAGTGACTTTAAGTGATAAAGTTACTAAAGTCTAATTTTAAAGTGACTTTAATAAAGTCAACGTGAAATTAGAAAGGAAAAGTGACTTTGGAAATAAATGACTAAGTAGGTCTTTATTAAAGTGGGGTGAATTAAAAAATAGAAAGTGAGATTTAAATGAGCATTTAATCTCAGCCCTAGATCTAAAGCTATCTCAGCCATTAGATTTAGGGATCCCCCAAAAGTCACTTAGGGTTAGGTTAAAGGAGGAAAAGGAGGGAAAAGGTCATTCATTCTTTCATGAGCAGATTGAGAGAAGGAGGAGAAGAGAGCTGGAGAAATTTCTGGGTTTTGAGAAAGTGAAGGAGAGGAGAAATTTAGCAAATCCGTACAACAAAGAGAGGTTGCATGCATTTCGAGACATATTTTCGTACAATAGCTTGAGGCACAAATTTCGAGGAGAGGGACAACACAGAAATTGAGGAGAAGGTACAACAAGCTAAAGGAACGATTTCGAAGATTGCTGGGCACAGTTTTCGAGACATCAAACGCCGTTTTCGAGAAGGAGGCACTATAGTACTTTTCCGTACAGTCCGTACGACTGTACATCTAAGTATTGGGCACGAGTTTCAAGGTTGTTCACTGCTATAATAAATTTTCGTTTTCACTGTTTTGCTTGTTTCGCACATTTTCCGAGGTAGAGGCAAGCACAGAAAACAAGATAAGTTTGTACATTGTTTGCTGGAATTTTTCCTGTATATTTTATTTCTCTGTAAAAGCATTTTCCAGAAATAAGAAGAGCTTTCAAACTGGTTTTCCCCAAGAGTTGTAGGGGGGTTTTCGAGGGTCAAGTTGACCAAAAATCAATATGTCAAAATTCTATGTGTGGCTGATTTATTTTTCTGAGTTTTTATTTCTGCATTTTAGCATTTTGAAATTTCCAGAATTAGTGTTTTCAGAAAATATTTATTTTTTCCAGCTTGTTGAATGTATGGCTATGGGAATGAGCATTTAACTTTATGGGAGAAATAAGGAGAAAATGAAAACCGGGGTTGTTATCAAATTTCTACAATTATTTTAAACAGATGGGTTACCAATCTGACTCTTCTTATGAGATCTCTTCAAATTGAGAATGTCCATGTACCATTTATGAATACTTCCCTAGTTAAGAGTGAGTGTTGAAAAATGTGTAACTAGGTCCGGTCTTCATAAATATGAAATGTACTTTTGATTCTTGTATATTGTAAAATGAAAGAAAAAATTATTATTATTATTTTTGGAGCATGGCTTTCATGGTCAATGTATTTTAATTTAGAGGTCAAGCACCCATTGAGTGCTTCTAGGATTTGTCCTAGGTCAAGGAGTCAAAAAATTCATTTTCATAAGTTGAATACCCCTTCGATCACATTGTAACTCGTAAAGAAAATAATTTTTGTCTTTAAAAGTGTTAAAATGCCCTTCAAGACCAATTCAGTCTAGCAGTTGGGAAGTTAGTCTATTTTGAGGAGTCACGTCCACCTTTAAGAAACCTATATAAAGCAGGGAACTTGACCTCCTTGGAATACATTCCTTCACTCACTCATTCAAGTGAAGAAGAAGAGAAACAAGGCAATGAAGAAGGAAGATGACACAAAAGACTTGTTTCTAGGTTATTTCGCTCTCACACGTGCAAAGGAAGGCTAGGGTTTTTGTTGTAGTACTATGGTTTTTCTTCTGCAACTTCAATCTTGAAGAAAGAAGAGAAACAAGGTCAGCAAAGGTCACATTAGGTCATCCTCAAGCACTAGAAGAAGGAGAAAGGAAATCGAAGGTATGAAGAAGCCTTGGAAGGCTAGAAGAATCTCACATGTGTGGCAACAATTGTTGCTAGAAGGGCCGAAATTTTCAGATCTACAAAAGAGGCCGAAATTCTGAAGTTGGGGGTCGAAGTTGTGTTGCTGGAAGAGATTTGATTAGGTTTGACTTGAACAAAGTAAGCACATCATCCAGAAGTGTTGGGCTTGGTCTTGGAGGGTATTGGTCTTGGTTTAGAGGTTTTGGAATTCATCAATTAAAGAATCTATAAGAATAAAAGATATTTGCAAGTTTTCCTTTCAAGTGGAGAGGTTTTGGCCCTGGCTTGCAGCCTACATTTTGTATTCTTATGTACTTTTTTTCTTCCTCTTTTGGTATTTGTTTGATGATATACGAACATAATAGTAAGTAAAGAAGCTAATAAGTAAGAAAAAGTAAAAAAAGACCACAAACAATTATAAAGAAAAGTGAAAGCATTCTAACTAGAGCCCTATATATTTCTCAGCACTTACTAAATGGTAGACATTATTTATTATTTATACTATGCTGAGAATGATAGAATATTTTTTTTATTATTTCTTTCCAATTTAAAGATCTCACATGTAACCTATTTAGCACATTGGGACATCTTTCCATGATTTCAGATTTCATACCCTTTTCCATTATCAAATAAAGAACATAAGTCATTTCCACTAGAAGTTGTGGAATATTTTTTTTTAATACTTGCTAAAAATGACGCTAGACTAGAAAAAGGCAAGAAATGAAGCCACAATTATCTCTACAATAATGAAAGTCATGAAAATGATCTATAATTAATAATAAAAAATTATTGGAGTGATGATGGTTCATGTAACAATAATGATTCAAACCCAACCTAATGATAGTGAAAAATACCTTATCAACTTCGATGTTGTTCAATTACATAGTGTGTTAGAGGCACTATTCCAAATTTTGATACAATAACTCTTCTTGAAGCAAAAATTGGTTTAAAATATCATTATCTACAAAGTTATTTGAGTCCAACATGTGAAACCTAGACTAGTTAACATGCTTGTATCCTTGTTGTAATGATGAAATAGCGATATATCGATATAGAGTATGCAATGATATTTTTCCTATTCATATGGTGCATGTAGATGAAAGTGTTAAGCTTATGTTTCACTATCCTTGATTAACTGAAATAAGATCATAGTTATATTTGAGTGGGTTAGATGAATATCATTAAAAACATTACACTATAGTCATTGATCAAGACTTTTATATGGGACATTGTTCATTTGTGACTCCATTATTGACAAAAGGTTAGTTTTTCAATACTGTAAAAATAAAATTTTTTAGATGGATGAGATTTTAGTGCAAATTTCAAATCCATTTTGAATTTTCCATAAAAGATCGTTATATATGTTTGTACTTATTAGTAAAATTTGTCTATTATGTCTAAATATGAGCCATTGAAAATTACATATCCTACGAAAGTGTTGCATTATTTAGTAGCGGTTTCTGTTGATGGAGAATTTTACTAGAAGTAATGTGGATATTATCAATAGAGGCTATCACATTCCCAAAGGTGTGAATTTGCATTCACATGAGATATTTTGCACAAAATAATGTTATTAATACTGACTAAAATCATTGATGGCGAACATACATCTGTATCTCTTAGTATTTTATTTTCAATTCATGTCATAAAATTTTATTTATAATAGATAATGTTATCTTCATTTTTGTTGTGGACATTATTTATGTTTTCTTTGCTGTGAGCTTTATTAAAATGTAGGACACAAGCATCCAAAAGACAATTTTTTTTTACCATTTTGTTATTATGAATGATGATAAATGATATTTTTAATTTTTTGATAACAAAAGGTGATGATGAAATTGTGATTGTTAAATCACAGAAAGCATCCCTATCATATCTTGGAGTATTGTAACCAATTCATGATATTGTCACTGTATTCATAACATAGGAGCTCAAGACATGATAAACAAACTTCAAAAGACATAATTTATTTTACCATCTAGTTGCTATGAATGAAAATAAACACACCACTTATCAATATTTTGTAACAAAAGGTGATGATGAAATTGTTGCTACCATATTTATGCCTCTATAAGATATGGATAAGACAATGTGTTCCAATCATATCTTGGAATGTTGCATCCAATTGAGGACATTATCATAATATTGATCACATAAAGTCTCATAGCATGATACACATTGAGTCTTATGTGGAAATTTATCTCATTTGAAAGTTTCATGGTTAGTTCTATACTTATTCTAATGTTGTTGGGTATGTGTTATATTCTTTCCACAACTAGCCCCAGGCGATGTTACATTGCAGGGGGTTGGCCCCCCTGCTAAGGGGTTTGTAGGGGGTCAGTAACCCCCCTGCACGTGGGGTCTCAGGCAATGCCCCATGATTTTATTTTATTTTATTTTTTATGCAGACCCAAGGATGCTGGGAAAACTTACCCATGGTTTTGTGCGTGTTTTAGGCATGATGGATTTTTCCCAACTTATTTTGTAGATTCGATCAAGGGAACTACATATATGTTCTAATCCAGGGTTAATGGATTGGGTTTTTATGAATTCTTTGGCATGTATATAACGTATTGTAACATTGAAAGGAATATAATGAAAAATTAGTTTGGTTTTCCCAATTTGGGTTCCAAGAGAAAATATCTATGTATATTTTGTGTTCTCTCCATTGTATATTTTTCTATTTTAAGAATTTGTTTGCAGGTAATTTCTATACAGGGTTAAAACCTACATATGAATAATGTAACTCTTGGGATTGTGGACATGAATAATTCACTAGAGTTCATTAGTGGATTCTATGAGGATATTAAGGAGGTTATTTTTTATATAAGACTAAACTTTCTTGATAGATATCAACCAACTTCAAGTTTAAGCAATCATACTTGACCTCTCAGTGAATAGAGAATGGGACCAAATTTTAGATATGTTATACCTCATGTGCAAGTACACTTTCCATAGAATTCAAACCAATTCACACCAATGAAATCCTATGGATCATTGTTATGGATTAAGGATGAGGATTGGAAAACCCCATTTGGAGTTGTAAACATTCTACTTTTTGTTAATATATGGATATATTTTTTGGTTTAATATCTATAGTGAATTCAAGGATTTAATATTTATGAATATTTTATTTGTTAAATTTAATTATCTTTATTTAAGTATACTAATGTTGTATAATCAATAATTGTTTATACATACTTGCTCATTCTGGTTATAATCCCTTTTTCTATAATAGCTAATGAAGTAGAGTTTCATTAAAAATGTGCTTACCTATTCACATCCATTATCTCAACAAAAGATCCTAAATTCATTCCCATGGCTTATAAATTCCATTAATCATTTCAAAAATCCAAATCTAATATAAAAATAAAATATTTCTAGCAAATTAGAAATCCCTCATTAAATTCATGCCAAAAATCATAGTTGCATCTAAGTGAGAGAAGAAATTTGATTTATATATTCTCTATGTTGTTTTTAAATTTCTCAAAAGTACCCCCTTCTTGAATATAAAGGTGTCACAAAATGGTATTAAAAAAATAATTTATTTACACCTTATAAAGATGCATGTAGTTGTTTATAACATGCATGTTATGTTTTGTACAAATAACCAAATAAATAATGAAACTTGATGATGAGTGTTATTCACAACTTGTTGGATCTTTACATAGTGTTACACCTTCAATTTGAATCCCAAAAACTACTTACTACAAAATACATCAAAAATGACTCGGACAAAGATTGCAAATCAAGTTGATATCCTAGAAAATGCACGCCAAATATTGAATATGCATGATCATTAAAACAAAAAGGTACTAGGATATAATGTTTCACATGGATAAAATTACCTATATCCATCTTTTTCAACAAAGTTTCTAATTCCTGAAATTAAATTTGGTATGCCAAAGGATATACTTGGTTGTTTTTAACATTTTTAGGAAATTTCGTAAAATACATACCAAGGTAATTCCTATTCAATTGCATTTGGCAATTTGAGCCAATTTGGATAAATGCATGCCAAGATTATATATAAACTCCCTTTATGATTTGAAACTTGGAAATGATGATTGATAATATATCACACCTTTATATTAATTTGGACCACAAATTTGGGTGCATGTTGAGGTGTATTTCTTGAAAATGAAAAATTAGTGAAAGACCAACTATCAGTAGACTTATATCTTGAAGGAGGAAATATTTTTGGAAAATAAGTGATATAGTACCTAAGTCACTAGTGAAAATAATCATAGCAAACCACAAAACTATAAACACATTAATTTAAATACACAATTTGTTATTACAAAAATTACAACAAAGGCCTTCCCTTCTTAACAAGGAAAGATATTTTCTTTGTTTAGTGGACTAAATCAAAGAGCTCTAAAAAATACCTATCCCCTCTAATCCTTTCATGTTGCCAATGATACTTCTCAATTTAACCATGGATATAAATTTATGAGCGGGTAACTACCCTCTATTAACAGTAAAGAAACCAAATTTCAATTGTTAGTTGCTTCCTTGGGAAAATATACTTGCAAATCATATCCCACCATATTTGTCAAGAAAATAGACTAAATAATTGACATTTTTCTTCCTTATACCTCCTCTCATCATGTGGCTTTGGCTTTGGCAGAAAGAGGCCTTGTTGGGAATTCACTACTATTTATCTTCCCTGAGATAAATGGACATCTAGATGCAAAAGAATTGGCTAGAAATGTAAAACAAACTCTCACGGTATTTATGTGGAAGAGGGTGTTATGCCTTCTTGTTTGAAAAGAAATAGGAAGTGGATATCATTTTCTAGAATCTTCCTTACTTTATGGGAATAAGGGGGGATGCATTTCAATTGATGGAATCTAGATCTTGATCCTAAATCAGAGATACACTTGACTATTTTGGTTTGGGCTCAATTGCCACATTTTCCTTTGCATTATCGGAATGAATATTTTTTGAAAGTCATTAGTGATATTTTGGGAAAGTATACTAACAAATTTAAACCAAAAGTTGTTATGTTTTCATGTGTAAGAATCTATGTGGAAGGTGATCTAGAAAAAGGGATACCATAAGAAATTATACTTAATCTAGACCTATATGCATATTTAGATGTTAGATTATGAACAACTACCCTTCAATTGCAAAAATTTCATGAATATGGACACTTTGTTAATGAATTCAAAAAATCAAATGTGATTCAAGCTTCAATGGAAAAAACAAAAGACCAATGGCAAGTGGTGAAGACGAAACTAGGCAAAAATCAAGCTACATCATGCATTAACATTTGGAAAACAAAACCAATGCTTCCAACGAATCTGTATGATGTTGTCTCCCAACCAGGAATTGACCATTTTTTCCCATATTCTAAGGAATGCATATCTCTTTCGAGTCCCCTTCCTAAAGAGACTAATATTCTTGGACCTATCATGACCCCTTAATCACTTGTGCAACTGATTTACTTAGGATCTCAATTTGAATCTCTTCTTACTCTAGAAGGTAATATCTCTCAAGAGAAACAAGACGTGGCTCTAATATTAAAATATTTTCATCCTCGATTAAGTGGAGTGATGGAAAGTAAGAAATCCTAATGAAAACATGATGTGGAAGACCTAGAAGAGGAACACAATCCAAAAAAAAGGTGTAAACGATTAAAGGATAAGAAACAGGAGGCAAATAATAAATAGAAAAAAATGGAGATTCAGATAACTATTGAGAGCTCTCTAGTGACTAATATGAAACTCCAATCAAGTACAAGACAAGGAACTCAAAAATTTTAAACATCCATTAGTTAAATAATAATTATTGTCTCTTGTAATTGTATGGTTAAGGACAATAGGCATAAGGAATAAGCATTGAAGGATATTCTCAAATTTGAAAATCCAATCATATCAATTGTCCAAAAGACTAAATTAGATGATGTGAAGATGTTAAATACATGTAGGAAATGGTAGAAAATTAGTTCAGGCATAACAGTAAGAGCAAAAGGAGCATTGGGTGGAATATCTTTTCTATGGGATAATACAATGTTTGAAATTAACTACTCTCAAAGCATGCAACATTGGACACTCTACAACCTCACTCATTGAACTTCAAGTATGAACTTTCATAATATCTATATGCCAATCCAATATAAGGAAAAGGAGGAATATTGGATATATGTGTTGATCTTGAGAGGTTCAAAATATGTAAGGAATGACATTGTAGGTGGGGAAGTTAATGTAGTTCTATCAAGAAAAGAAAAAAGGGGAGGTGGTATCGTATTTGATCCATTTAGAGAGAGCATGGAGGATCTCTTAGAAGTTTGGGATCTAGTGGATATAAAACCAAAAATATTGAACTATACCTAGACAAGAAAAAGGCTAGGTCTAAGAAATATAGCTTCCATATTGGATCACTTCCTAATAAATCACGATATTCTTTTAATAAATTAGTTCATTACTTCAAATATCATCCCTTCAAATGTTTTATATCATGGACCTATGACACTTACTTTCCATCAACAAAAAATATTGGTCCTATTCCATTTAGATTCAACCTTTGTTGGACTCAAAATCCAAAATCTATGTATATTATTTATGACTCTCAGAGTATATAGTTAAGGGGTCTCCTTCCTATGTTTGGGACAAAAAAATAAGGGAAACAACAATATCTTTAAAAAATGAGCCAAAATTTCTTACATTTCTCTAGCTCAAGAGAAATTATACATGTAATCCAACCTCAACACTTTATAGTCTAAAATGGAAGAAGAGGAGGTGTCAACAGAAAATATCATGGAAGAAAGAGATTGGTGTAGCAAAATTCAAAAAAAAAATAGGAAAAAGGATGATATTTAGCATCTAAGTTATTGGTGCTAGTGGTTAAAATTGAGAGATAAAAATACATCATTCTTCCACAAGAAAACCAAACTAGGTTGTATAGGAATACTATGAATGAGATAATCCTTGAAGATGGAGGACACCCAACTGATTTTGTTGCTATCAAAGAAGTGACAACTCATTTTGAAGGAAATCGTCCCATCATTGGTTTCAATTGAAGAAAAAATGAAATTAACTAAAGAGATAGGTGAAGAGGAGATATTGAGAGTGATTTGGAGTCTTGATGTAGATAAGCCCCATGGCTAGATGACTTCTCAATCCATGTTTTCTATGCTTATCGATTAATAATAAAACCTAACCTAAAGTGAATGCTCAGCCATTTATGAAATAAGAGGAAATCACCAAATATTCATTTTTACCCCTAATCCTTCAAGAAGTCAATCCTTCTTCATTTTCCAATTCTAGCCTATTTCACTATATAACTCTTATCACAATATCCTAACAAGATAATTGCAAACATGCTAGAAAATATTCTCCCCAATAATATAGTTGACAAATAAGGTGGATTTGTACAAAGAAGTATATCAATTATATCGTAATATTAGTATAAGAAGTGATACATTCCAATAGAAAAAAAAAAAAAACAAATAAAAACAAATAAAAATGAGTAATAATAAAAATGGATATGGTGAATGCATTTGACCAAGAAAGAAACTCTTTTTATTTGATGTTCTTTGTAAATTTGGTTTTGCATAATCTTTTATTTTTTGGGAGAATTCTTGCATAAGATACCCTTGGATTATACCTCTTGTGAATGGTAAGCCCGTAGTTTTTAAGAATAAAATAATCATAAGACATGGATGCCCTCTATCTCCCTTGCTTTACATAACTTTTGTAGACTTTGAGCAGAAAAAATTTTGAGTGAAAAATAGTATTAGGAAATCTCCATGGTGCTAGTATAGCAAGAAAAGTTAGGGAAATAAATCATTCCCAATTTGTCGATGATATTTTTAAGCACATAAAACCCCTTGATATGCCCTAAATATTAAGTTATCACATTTATATTGTTATATTATTATGTAAGGTAGAACCTTATATTGTGTCATTTGTCTCTAATATATATGCCAAAGAGACCTAGTCTTATGATCATCTCATCTTGTCCTTTGAATTGGATTCATTATAAAATTAGGAGGTTTTCCCCTAAAATTGGATTGTAGTCATTGTAATTTAATAATTTTTAAGATGCTTGAATCTTTAATTTGGTATCAGAACATATGATCCTAAGGTTTTACTTCTTCAATCAAGACATCAAGGAATTTTCACTATAATTTTTTTTTCTAAGAATTTTTAGGCAATGAAATTTCGAGGAGACTAAGAACAAATAGAGAAGTACACATGATCAACATTTCAAGATCTTATTTGCTATACTTTTGCAGATATAGCCTATGGGAGTCAGAGCCTGTGGTTAATCTTGAAATGAATATCACTTTTGTAAATATATTGCAATGTTCCTAATTAGGAATTAACAATAAATATCAAATGTGTGCATTAGCTACAACAAAATTAATTTACAACACCAGCACAAATCAATGCACACATCATTTAGAGCCAAAAGTTTGATCCATTGTATCAAATTTGTAAATATGAGTACATGAGTGGAAGGAAAATGGAACTCAGGATTGCTACAACAAGCATGCAACACACAGGTGAAATAATGTGCAATACCCAACTTACAATAGCTTAATATGGCAATTTTCTCTACCTAGAAATTTTGTATTGTTGCTGTTGGAGGTGAATTGTGATTTTGGCCCTCAAATATACTCCAAAAATTTTGAAAAATTAGTTCTAGGCTCCTCACACCCAATCCAAAAAAACCCATAAATATTTCGGGTTAATTCCAGCTAAACCCAGAATGCCCTAAAGTGTGAATTTCCCAGCCAATCAGTTCTGCCCCAACAAGAGAGAAGTTGCTGAGAAATGACAAGAATCCTCTTGAAAATATTTAAGAAATTGTGCACAAAATATCCTTTGGAAAATAACAAACTTTCCCAACTGAAATCCCATGCAACCACTAGCTCCAAATCTCTGCAAAATTCCTAGTCTACTAACTCTTGTTCAAACCCTGGAAAAGGAAATTCAGCCTAGAATAATAACATTGCTTCATCTCTAAAATTAGGTTCCAATGTCATCCTTCAACCAATAGAAAATCACCAGCAAAATCCCAGGACCTGCAATAGAAGGAATTTACTCCAAATAAACTCTAGGGTTTTTCTTTTGCACCCAAAAATAGTGAGTAACTTAAGGGACTCATTGCAATAAAATCCAATGGAAGTCATGTAATAGACTTCCAAAACTCCTCACTAGGGAGACAACCGAAGTTCTCTGAAATGAGGTTGAGTTTCGCTTAAAACTTATGAGCTAAACAAGTTCGATCCTCTTATGCTTAACAACGTCCAAGAGTGAGTTTTATATCAGACAATAGATGAACAAAGATGAAAAAATGGAGCCCCCACGTGCTATTTACATATGTTGGTCCCTTTCTCCTTGGTGTTTCCCATTTCTGCACAAGTTCAAACTCTCTCTTTCTTCTTTTTCTCCTAGTGTGAATTTCTCAAGGGGGGTCGATTTCCCTTTTTGATGGTCCCCACTTTCCACTTAACCAAAAATATTTCCTTTTTCTCTAAAGCTTATTTTCTTCTTTTCTCCAAAAATAAAGTGAGTGGCTCCTCAACCCACTTTTCCTAAGTTTTATTTTCCAAAGTACTTTATAATGCCAAAATTTCAAAATTTAGGATTTCCCTTGTAAAAATTATTCATTGGGGACATGACAGTCCTCCCCTCCCAAATGTTGTTCTTCCTCTCAAGTGGCATCCTCCTCAGGCAATTCCTTCCACCTAATAAGAAATTCCCTGATGTTCCTATTCTTGAGCTTCCTCTCTCTCTCTTGCAAGATAACCTCTGGTATCAAAACTAGGTTCCCCTCATCATCTAAGGGAAATAAATTTGTAGTAGCTATCACGTGTTGTCCCAAGGCATTTTTCAGGCAAGACACATGCAACACATTGTGCACTCCACTTCCTAGTGGAAGCTCTATCTCATATGGTACCTCTCCAACCATACTAGTCACTTTGTATGGTCCATAAAAGTGTGGCTTGAGCTTCTCAACTCCCTTCTGCTTCAGTGTAGACTACCTATAAGGTTGCAAACACATGAAAACTAAGTCCCCAACCTCAAAATTTCTCTCAACTCGGTGTCTATATGCATGCATCTTCTATTGGTTTTTTATTGTCTTCAAGTTATCTTTGAGATCCCTCAAGATATCTTGGTTCTCTTGTATCCAATCCTTTTCCCCAGGGGCACAATTGTCTCCAAAAATCATGTCAGGAAAATATAAAGCATCATAACCATAAAGGGCATGAAAGGGTGACATATCTATGGACATACAACGAGTGGTGTTGTAACAGTACTCCCCCAAGTGTAGCCACTTCACCCATGCATGTTGCTGCCCTATCACATAATTCCGCAAATATCCCTCCAATCTTTTATTCACAATATTTGTTTTCCCATCTATCTCGGGGTGGTATCTAGTGTTGGGAGTGAGCTCGATGCCAACCATGCAGCTTGAATAACTCTCAGAAGAAGAGATTAGTTATCTAAGAAGCTAAGGACCTGGATGGAATAACGAAGAAATGAGTAAACTTGGTCAATTTTTCCACCGCCACATAGATATAGGCACACCCTTGTATTGTTGGAAGCCCAATGTTGAAATCCATGGAGATACTCTCCCACTTCCTCTCTGGAATTGGGAGGGGTTGAAGTAGGCTGACCGGATGTGTCTGCTCCCCTCCAAGTAAAACTCTCCCTGATAGCTCAGTATGTTTTGTATAATCCTTGATGGCTTTCCATGGGTGAGTCATGAGTTGCATGCAAATTTTTTTCCCTCAATTGTGAGCCTAGCACCGAGTATATTTTGTCCTTATAATATATGACCTCATCCATCACCTGATATATGTCATACCCAAAAGTACCATCCAAGATCTAACATGCTTGTTGATTCTTGGAGTACTCAACCAACAACTGAGCCTTCCAATCCTGAGTGTTATCGAGTGAGAGTTTTGTGGGCCTCCTTGAGAGTGCATCTACCACTATGTTTTGCTTTCCCTTGAAATACGTTGTTAAACTTAGGCATGGTAAGCACACGAGAATAGGAAATATAAGCATGGATATCATATTATTCACAATGTTATACATTTATAGTACATTAGGTGTGACTCTTGCATTCCACATTCCAGTTCACTTGGACTCCCTAAGTCTCTCGAGCTTCCACACTAACCCTAGAAGGATTATGTGTTCAACATTCCCCCCCCCCTAATCCGAAGGGGTATGTCTGAGTCCAAGAAGAGAGTATTAATACACATGTGTGAAGTATGCATGTCAGCACTAGGCTGAATGAGCTCTCTGAAATGTTGGCATAAGGAGGTGGTTTAAGGATGACCACCAACACTGGAACGCTTAGTGCAGTTCCTGGAACTCTTTTTAATCTGGCAAGAAGTTGAGGTCTTCTGCTAGAGGAAGTTATCCTAATGTTTTGGAGAGGGAGACCTTCAACCTGGAAGAAGGGAGGTCTAAAACCTACGATGGTTTAAGGATGACCAATAACTATGGAATGCTTGATGCATTTACTAGAACTCCTCCAAAATTGGCAAGAAGTTGAATTCTTCTGCTAGAGGAAGTGTCCCCAATTCTTTGAAGAGGAAGAAGATCAACCTCACATAGATGGTTTAAGTCTGACCACCAACCAAAGGCATGTTCATGGGCATTTTTGTCTCTGGCTACAACTCTGAATCTGGAATGGCGGGTTTTGGCTCAGGCTCGCTTGAACTATTGTGTCTCTGGCTACAACTCTGAATCTGGAATGTCAGGTTGTGGCCTAGGCTCGCTTGATGTGCCTTTGAAGCTTGTAGATGACCATCATTTCACCCCCTGTCAGATACAAGGTGAGATGATGGAAAAAACTCGATTGCAATATTGTTCAATACTCTAGAACAAGTTCTGACATATGACTGAAACATCTTCCTGGATATTGATGCCCATTGCCAAGAAGTGATCCATCCAAGATGAATCTTTGTTCTTGCAGGAGACTTGTTTATGAATCATCTGTGTGAAGAATAAGTGTGCTGGCCACATTTCTTGCATGGGTGAAGATCAAAACAATGATCTTTCATATGGCCAACTCGGTCACAGTGTTGGAATTTATCAATATGTTGTGGTTGTTGTGGAAGAAGAGCAGTATCTGGAACAGTTGAAGGTGAAATTTCATAAATAAATCCAGCACTTTGAAATTGGATGGGCTTGGAATAGTCTGGAATATGAAAGGACACCTCCTTGTCATATCCAAGACTTGTTTTGTGCTTGTTATGGACAAGATATTCCCAAGGTTTGATGATGAGCTTGGGAAGTGCACACTGTATTTTTTCTTCTACATTCAAATCTGCTCTTGTACTAGGCTCAGTGATTTGAACCATTTCTTGTTGTTGATGGGAGTTTGTCTCAATGTTCTGAACAAAGACAAGTTCAAAATGACAGCTCTTCTGTTGAATCTCATTTTGTTGAAGTTGAGACTCCAACTGCAAAAATTCAATGTTTTCTTATGCATTTTGCAAACAGATTTGAATGTCGATGAGAGCAACTTTACTGACTTTTAATGTATCATTAGTACTATACAATATTAAAGTTTTGAGGAACTTTAATACTTCATTGATTTTGGACATTTTTTAAGTAACAAAAGAATGAGTGTAGTCAATACTTTGAATCTTCAACTGTGAGGGTCTATCTTCAAATAGTTAAATATGCTTACTCATCGACAAGAAATCCCATAGTTTAATGCATTCACATTCAAAACTAGTCGATGTTAATCAATTCACCAAGTCAACCAACGTGCATGGTCATTCAATGTTATCTAGGAACCATAACCAACATATCATCCATCAAAATAACACTTAAAATTGATGCATCGACAGGAAGTCCCATCGTTTAATGCATTCACATTCAAAACTAGTCGATGTTAATCAATTCATCAATTCAACCAACTTGCATGGTCATTCAATGTTATCTAGGAACCATAACCAACATACCATCCATCAAAATAACACTTAAAAGTCATGCTGGATCAAAAACATATAGAGCATAATTGAAGTAGATACAAGAGACAACGATGGTGATCCCAATATTATCGCTTATTGTTCATTCCATGTTTTGCATTTTCCTAACTTCATAAGATATAAATGTTATGTACAACCATCCCATGCTTTACTAGTCACTCACAAAAGTTATGATCCAACACCAGTTTGACTTCCCTTCACTGGTGGTAAATAAGGTGGTTTTGCAATGGCGTGGTATGACTGTGGGAGTTGTGAAGTGGGGTGTGAGGGTAGAGAGGCACCACAAAGGGAGTCGTAGTCACGGGCCGGATGATTGTGGGAGAGGAGCGTTCTTTGATGTTGGACCGATGTTGGACCGAGAGCGGATGAGCGAGGGAGAGGAGTGATCCGGGAAGCATGCAATCATGTGGGTTGTGGATCGTCTTGTGTGCATATTTATTAAATCTTGAGGGAAGTGTGTCCAGGGATGAGTTCGGGGAGCATATGTGAGAGTGAATGGGAGAGTGAAGGTGGAGTTGGGAAGGAGGAGAGGGAAGGAAGAGTTGGAAGGAATGTGGTGGAAGGCCCGAGTGGAGGGAATGCCAGCAAGGAGGGTCGAGGAAACGTTTGAGGAGGAGGCTCTGATATAAGCAGAAGTGAGGTGGAGAGGCCGGCGATACCAATGCCACAGTCAGGCCAATGGTGTTGAGAGGAGGCCTGTGTCGAGAGGAGTGGAGGGGAGGTTCCACTACTGTGGGAGGAACCAACTGTGCACAGTGGGAGAGGGTCGGGTATTCAGACTGTGGGTAGTGGGAAGAGGGATAAGCACATAACTCGACCAACAACATACAAGAATTATTTCGACCCAAAAATAATGGAAAACTCGACCCTTTGATAATTTTACAAACTTAGACTTCTATCAGAAGTAACTCGACCATTTTGAAGAGATTTCGTCCAGCAGGATAAACATATAACTGAAATTCTTAATCACAAAGGAAATATTGGGTGTGTTTGGTAATTTCTTGAAAATATCAAGTGTGTTAGTTTCATTTAGAATTTTAACAGCTGGACAATTATTGTCTGCAAATGAATTAGTTGGCATGGTGACAAGTATATATTGGAGACAGGTAGGTTAGAGAGGTAATGCACGCGCAAAGCAACATAGTTTCTTCACAAGGAATACATTTTGACAATTCTGACAATGACAGGCTCATCGATGTGATATTTGAGATGTTATTAATGTATAGACAGATGCACCACGATCTTGAAACAACCAGATTTAAATCAGCACACAATACTACTGCAACAATGAGCTACAGTGTTTCCAAATGACTTACACTGGAACTAGTTACAAAATAGTGGCTCAACTTGGAGCAGGGAATGGAAAGGCAAAAAACCTAACACATAAGTGCATAATGAAGAAGAATAATACCACTCATCATGGCTCTGATACCATGTTAAACTTAGGCATGGTAAGCACACGAGAATAGGAAAGATAAGCGTGGATATCATATTATTCACAATTATATACATTTATAGTACATTAGGTGTGACTCTTGGATTCCACATTCCAAGGTCACTTTGACTCCCTAAGTCTCTTGGGATTCCACACTAACCCTAGAAGGATCAGGTGTCGGACATACTCTATCTCAAAATCATAATCCTGGATCTTACTGGCCCACTTCTGCTTCCTCTCCTATAACTCCCTCTACTCCAAAAAGAATCAAATATTGTTTTGATCAGTCTTCACCTTCAATCTATTTCCCACCAAATAATGTCGGAATTTGGACAAAGCATGCATAATGGCCATCATATTCTTGTCATATGTGGTATACAACCTCTCATGGCTCTGTAGCTTCTAGATCTCGAAAGCAATCAGATGGCCTCCCAATATCAAAATGGATCTAATGCCCTCTTCAAATGCATCACACTCTAAAACAAAAGGTTGCAAAAAATCAAGTAAGGCCAAAATTGGGCAACTACTCATCACCCTCTTGAGGTGCTCAAAATCCCCATGTTCATCCACTTGAACGCCCCTTTCTTCCTTAATTTTGTGAGGGGTGTTTCCAACTAATAAAACCCCTTCACAAACCACCTGTAGTAAGTGCATATACCTAGGAACCCCTGCAACTCTATCACATTCCTAGGAATATGCCAATCTAGAATATCCTCAATCTTGTCTTAATGAACTCTAACTCCATCTTACCTATTCACATACCCCAAATACAAAATCTTTATCAGTTTTAAATCACACTTGGACATCTTGGAATAAAAATGTTGCTCCTCCAAGATGCGCAAGACCTCCTCCAAGTGTTACAAGTGTTCCAGGTCCCAAGTCTTGTTGTATATCAGAATTTCGTCAAAGAACACCAACAAAAATCTGTGCAATTGATTCTGGAATACATGTTTCATGCAATACTAGAAGGTTGTTGGTGCATTGGTTAGCCCAAAGGGAATCACCAAGAACTCAAAATGCCCATATTGCCACTAAAATTAGTCTTTGGGATATCCTACTCCCTCACCCAAATATGGTGGTATCCCGAACGTAGATCTATCTTAGAAAAGTATTTGTCTCCCCTAAGCTCATCCATCAGCTCATCAATGTGTAGTATTGATTACTTGTTCTTCAGTGTCTTCTTGTTTATGGCTCTATATTCAATGCACATGTGAAGGATCCCATCCTTCTTCTTCACTAACACCACTGAGGAAGCAAAGAGACTAGATTTGGGTCTAATGTGTCCCAATGCCAACAAATCCTGAATAGCCCTCTTAAACTCATCTCAGTATGCCTTGGGATTCTTGTAGGGAGTAGTAATAATTGCATTTACTCCCTCCTCTAAATATATGGTGTGCTCAAAGCCCCTATCTGGTGGATGGCTTGGTGGAATGTCCCCGAATACTACCTGTTGTTACTCCAATAATGCCAAAATATCAGGGTGCAATGATTTCCCATGTTTTCCCAACTTTGAGATGGATAACTCAATTTCCCATGCTATGTCTCCATGCCTCAAATCAAATTCCATCCTATCAGTCGACACGGTTTATGGTGGGTATTTATGCATGGCCCTCAATACTACCAACTTCCCATCTAGTCCCATGAACACCACCTCTAGTTTCTTACAATTTGTACTGACATGCCCCAGTGAATATAGCCATTGTACACCCATCACCACATTGGTGTCTAGAACATCAACAACGAAGAAATACTTTGTAACAATGTAGTTCCCCGTGGCTAGGGTCACACTGGGTATGTATCTTGTGAACTGTATGGTCCTATCTCCTGGTACCAACACTAAGAATCCCTTGAAGGCATTTGTATGTATGCCTATATGCTCCAACAGTTGTTCATCAATAAAATTGTGGGTGGCCCCATTGTCCACCAACACTAACACTCATTTCCCCTACACTGTGCCCCTAATCCTCAATGTTAAATACTTTGTAACTCCCCAAAACGAAGTAATAAATCCCCCTATAGGTAGTGGTGGTCCTTATCCTCCAAGTGGTTGGGTTGGTCCCCCTCTCATAGTCCATGGGCTGCAATCACCTCCATATATCTCTAGGTCACCCATATCCTCTAACTCACTATCATAAAACACCTCTATGTAATGGGCCTTTTCCTTGATGAAATGGTACCTTGGTGCCCATGGCTCATGACAAGTGAATCATAGTTTCCTCCTCCGGAGGTCTCTCCTGTTTTCATCACCCAATTTTCCTCACCCTATCCACTCCTTCTGAGGAGGTCTAATGTCCTTAGCTTTCTAGGGAAAGGTATGCATGGGAGGTACTAGTGTCCTGGTCTTTGGAACTCTGTCAAGCATGTCCTGGGTCTGATTAATGGCATCCTGTAATGAAATTGTTCTGTAAGCTCTCACCCAACCACGTAGTGGATCTTCCATCCCCTCAATGAACAACATGATCAACCTCATCTATGAGATGTTAGAGAGCATAAAAAACAGCCTTTGGAAGTCTTCCATATATACCTATGTGCTTCCTATCTGCTTCAACTTGTCCAGCTCCCTGAAGTGTGACTCGGGGTCCTTCCTATCGAATATCTCTATCAATATCCCCATGAACTCAATGTAGGATGTGATCAACGCATGTCCCACTGTGACCAATCCATAATACCACTACTCTTGTGCATCTCCCTCTAAGTGAAGTGTCAAGGTGGAAATATGTATCCAAATTATGGATCCATGCCCTAGATGAGTTCCTAGATGATCCATCAAAATAGGGTAGCATTACCTTCCCTGCCATCTTTTGAGAGTCCCGGTTCTGCTAGTGTTGTCCTCCTCTGAAAGGTGCTCCTATCCTGGATCTATACTTCTCCTTTAGATGTCAATAGTCTCCAAAGGATAAAACTCTCTGGACCATGGGATCCAATGCCTCGTACTCATCCACGCCATTGGTGAAATATCTCTTCATCTCAGTAAATGCGTCTGGTTCCCTCTCTCTCTTTGGATCCTCCAGGAAGCGAGGCATCATGGGTCTCAATGTATGGCCATAGGTATGAGTGCTCTGTCGTTGGTTTGTACATGCATGCATATGGCTTCTCTCTCATGTATGGTACCCTCCTTCTCGATCTTCGGCCCACTTTTGTGGTTGTCCTTACATATTTTGCAGTTTTAACCCAATCATCTGCCTCATCATGTCTATGACCTACTGATTTTGCACCATCATCTATTGATTCAACCTCAATAAATCCTCCTGTAATGGATCTCTCGTATTCTGACTAGGTTGCTCATTTCCTTCCTTATTGTCCATATTTTCTCTGTTGTTCTCAAGCTCTATGTCAGAAAAGGGATCAATTTTTTCTCCTTCTCTACCACATCCTCTTCCTCTACCTATGCCTCTGCCTCCTCTATAATGCCAGACTACTCCACCAAAACGTCGTGACATTACCTTCTCATGTGCCCACAACTAGACAAGAGTATGCTTTGATACCGCTATAATGTTTCTAATTAGGATTAACACTAAATATCAAATGCATGCATTAGCTACAACAAAATAAATTTATAACACAACCCAAAATCAGTGGACACATAAATTGGAGCCAAAAGTATGAGCCATTGTATTAAATATGGAAATATGAGTACATTAGTGGAAGGAAAATGGAACCTGGGCATGCTACTGCAATTATGCAACACCCAGGTGAAATAATGTGCAATCCCCAACTCAAAATAACTCAATCTAGCAATTCTCTCTACCCAGAAAATTTTTGTTGTTGCTATTGGAGGTGAACTGTGATTTTGGCCCTCAAATCTACTCCAAAAATTCAGAGGAAAAAAAAAAAAAAAAAAACTATTTTTATGCTCCTCACACCCAATCCAACAAAACCCAAAAATATTTCAAGTTAATTCCAGCTAACCCAAAATGCCTTAAAAGCATGAATTTCCCAACTAGACAGTTCTATGCCTAACAAGAGAGAAGCTACTAAAAAATGGCAAGAGTCTTCTTGCAAATAGCTGAGAAATTGTGCACAAAATATCCTCTAGAAAATAACAACTTTTCCCAATTGAAATCCCAAGCAACCACTAACTCCAAATATCTGTGAAATTCCCAAACTACCAACCCCTATGTAGACCATGGAAAGGAAAATTCAACCTATATAATTAACATTGCTTCAACTCTGAAATTATGTGTCAATCTCCTCCTTCCACCAATAGAAAATCACCTACAAAATCCTGAGGCCTGCAATATAAGGAAGTTTCTCCAAATAAACTCTGGGGTTTGTCTTCTGCGCCCAAAAATAGTGAATAATTGAGTGGAATCGCTGCACTAAACTCCAATGAAAGTCATATAATAGACTTCCCCAATGCCTCACTAGGGAGACACTTGAAGTTCTCTAAAATGAGGTTGATTTTCACTTGAAACTATTGATATAAATAACTCTTCTCCTCTTTTGCCCAATAATCTCCAAAAGAGAATTCAATCTCAGAAAATAGATGAAAAAAAAGATGGAAAAATGGAGCCCCCATGTGCTATTTATAGATGTTGGTCTGTTTCTCCTTAGTGGGTCCCCCTTTCTCCACAAGTTCAAACTCTTTCTCTAGGCTTCTCTTTCTCCTAGTGATAATTTCTCAAGGGGGGGTTGATTTCCCTTTTTGATGGTACCCACATTCCACTTAACCAAAAATATTCCATTTTCCGCTAAAGTTTATCATCTTCTTTTCTCCAAAAATAAAGTGAGTGGCTCATCAAACCACTTTTCCTAAATTGTATTTTCCAAAATACTTTATAATGCAAAAATTGAAAAATTAAGGATTTCACTTAGCAAAAATTTTCATTGGGCACATGACATATATCCTATGGAAGTTAGGGTTTGTGACTAATCTTAAAATTAGTCTCAAGCGATTCATATTTTAATGTTTTCTATAACGTTTTTTGGGGAAGTTTAATATAGTGAAATTTTTTAGATCTCGAGGAGAAATATCATTGCATAGTTGGTCAAAATTTTAGATTTGGTTTCATTATAATTTCAAAGATATAGTCTATGTAAGATAGGGTTTGTGTTAATCCTGAAATCAATTTTAAAAGATCCATCTTAGAATTTTCGCTATAATATTTTTTTGGTGAAGTTGGAGACACTGAAATTTTCAAAATATTGAGGAAACGTAGTGGATTACATGTGGAAATAATTTTCATATTTTGATTTATTATATTTTATGAGATATATCATGTGGAAATATTTTTTAGATTTTGATCCATTATATTTTATGAGATGTTATCATGTGGAAATAATTTTTATATTTTGACTCATTATATTTTATGAGATATATCTTGTGGAAGTTAGAGTTTTTGACTAATCTTGAAATTACTCTTAGATGAGTCATCTTGGAAATTTCGTTATAACATTTTTTAGTGAAGTATCAAACTATGAAATTTTCAAAAATTTAAGAAATCATATCATGGTGCTATATGATGAAATTTCAAACTCATAAGGGCTTAAATTTTAGAGATATATGAAGACAAAGATAAACCATCTAGATAATCTCCAAATCAAGGTTTTAAAGGTACATAATGTTACAATTGACATAAATTTTGATTGGAATATCCATGTTTGGGTTATTGAAAATTATGACAAAGAGGAGTATTATTATGGCAAAGGGCTTTACAAGTAATACTACAACTAAAAACTCAAACATGACATCCGAATAAAGTGAAGAGCCAAAATACAAGTTCTCCTAGTTAAAAGACTAAGTTAATGAAATGTGTCATATTATGTTGGAACAAGTGGATTATTCACGTTATTATGAAGTCCTTAAAAATAAAATGGAAAATATGATTAATAAAATAGCAAAGAAGATGGATTCCATAGAAAAACTTTTCTTACAGAGGCTTCCCAAAAAGGATATAGAAATCCAAGAAAATCATGAAAATGAGGAGAATAATGGTCATGTTGGGACTCAATCACATATGGGGAGTATTTTATCACATTTCGAGAGCACAAATACTAAATCAAATAATCATGATCATTCATCACTCCAAGATCCGAAAAATAAAAGGTTCAAATTGGAACCAACAAACTACTTTAGTTTAAAGATCAACAATGAGGAAGTTTTATGATAAAGATCCTACAACATGGATATTATAAATAGATAAGTACTTTTATTTACACCAAGTGTCAACCGTACAATATATTACTATTGAATTCTTGTATTTAAAACAAGATCAATTTGTATTGTATCAATGACTTTGTGAAAAGAAAGGATTTTATGGATCTTGGTCCATTTTTATAGTGTAATTAATAGCAAATTATGGAGTATTAAGAGAAATACATTCTTTATTCAATTAGGAAATTTTCGGCAAAAAGGTTAATTATGTAGAACATTCCACATTTCTAAAATTTGAGTCTTAGCGTAAAGAACATTCCAAAGGATAATTTGTTAGAACTCTTCATGGGGACTTTAAAGGAAAGCATCCAAAGTGAGGTGCATCTCTTTGAACCTAAATCCCTAAAGCATGATTTTAGTCTGGCAAGGAAAGTTGAAAATAAAAATATGGATGCTAGAAAATTTATCACTAATAACTATAGAGAACAACATGCTACCTTTCCTAACCTCATTTAACCAACAAGTTTGACACCTCAAAAAATGGAGGAAAGAAGAGCAAAGTGACTACATTTCAATTGTGACAACAAGTACAATAAGAGGCATAAATGTGGTGGGAAGATATTATTCTACATATGTTTTGGAAAGGAAAAAGATCAGTAATTGGAAAAATGACGATATCTAAAGCTAGAATAGGCTATAGGCTCACCATATCTTGTCATGCATTGGCCAACATCAATACTCCACAAAACCATCAAAATAGAATGATATATCAAAGAGGAAAAGAAATGTTCATTTATTCAAGTAATACCCATAACTTCATCAATTACAAATTAGCAAAACTTTTCAATTGATTTGTATTTCAAACATCAAAATTTCATGTAATGAATGCATATGGAGGTAACATAAATTGATCAGTGACATGCCAAAGTATCAATCTTAATATGGGGGAGTATTTATTGGATAGTGATCAAAAACTAAATTGGGGGCAAAAATTTTCTAAAAAATGAAATTTCTCAGAATGGAATGGAACCTGAATGATCATATAGGTCTCGTTGCTTTGATTTTGGCGCACTTCATTTCATCGAAAACTGACTCTGTATGTGAAAGTTAGAGCATGTTGTTCATTTTCACAAACAACCAAAATTTGTGCAAAACTGAAAAAATGATGACTGGGCAGCCTAGTCAGCAAAAATAATATTACAAGGAATATTCCTTGAATATATATTCAATATTTCCAATGACACTATGACAAGTGTCACTTCGTGATTGGTTTCTGAGTTGGGTGATTTGTCGCATTTTTACTGGTTGATGGAATGAGCCAATGGGAAGAGGACACGTGGTGCAGTCAGGGGCCAACACGTGCCCCCCCCCAAAGGCCGAAATATGGTTATGTATGGTCGAATAAATTTTTTTTATGGTGGACGAGCGGAGGTTGGGCTCGACCTCGCGACCTCCCCAACACAAAGCCAATGTCTTACCGCCTCTACTTTGTGATAGGTCTTAACATGTATGGGTTGCAACTTATATTTTAGTTGTATATTATAAAGTGGCGGGGGTAAGCAAGTCCAACCCATTACCATAGGACCACGCCCCAGAACCAAGGCGGGAGCTCTTGTTTAAACACACCGATTAAGCACTTAACCCATGTTTAATGCGCATAACCACGTTTAAAATATGTTAATCTACACTTTAATGCAGATTTGTAAAATGTGCCATTAGCGCGCTAAACCACCATTAAAACTTTTCTTATCACCAGTTAAACTCCACTTAACCACAAATTAATTGCGCTTATATCTACAGTTAGTTTGGCGGAGTCCGCTAAATTCGGCGCGACCTCCATTTTTGGTGGAGTTAACTGGACTTGCTCCAGTTTTAGAGGAGTTTTCCTACGAAAAATTGAAGAAGCCATAACTTGAGCAAATTTCGACCAAATTTGGCGTAGAAAGAGTAAATCCTAGAATTTTTGGATATTATGAGCAATATGGTGCAGGTTTCAGAGGTAGAGGAGCACTTCTGGAAGTAATTTTTCCAGCTTGAAGATTCAATATGCCTAGGGCCACCAGGAGAGGAGGCCACATTCGCTTCACCTGAAGACCATTTGCAGATCCATAAGAGGCTACTTAGGGGTTTTTGGATGCTATGAATCCATTGGTAAATTTTTTTTACTAATTTGAGCACATCGTCATGGTCATATTGCAGGTTTGACAAGTAAGGTGTATGGATCAATCAGATGTTTGAAGTAGTTTTGGAAGTTGTTGAGCAAGGAGGATACCTTGTAGGGATTTTCCCAATTCCAGAACACTTTTTACAGCAGTTGTGACCAGCATGGTTCAGATCTAGTTTGAATTATTTATTCATGAAGTTTTTTATTGTATTCTTCAATTTGGAATTGAAGGATGTATGTGAGAGCTCTCACTGGTGAAAGAATGTCATCTTTGTAGGAGACATGTTGTGTTGCTGATATTGTGAGAGTTATTTGCAGAAGAACATTAACCTGAAGGGGTAATAGCCACATGTGTTTGGCGGAAAAATGATATGTACTTTTGACACCGAATACAAGAGTGGTCTATTCATGTTGACATACCAAGGAGATGTAGCCCAGGAGGGGTGAACTCCATCTCCCAGGAGGGGTGAACTCCTTCATCAATGGTTTTTGTCTTGTTGTTTGATGCATAGCTCAAATCTATGCACGCAATCCTTAAGTACACTTTTATTTTATACTGATGAGGAAAATAGCACAAAAAAACTAGTTTGTCCATATTCATGTTAAGTTGGTCTCAGAGATGTAGGTTGATTGTTAGCTTGTGTTGCTTGTGCAAAGAGGGTGAAAATGCTTACAAGGTTAAAGCTCTAGAGAGGAGAAGGAAAGCTTGTTGGTGCAGATTCCCAAGTGGGAACAAGGAGAAGGAGGCCAAAGTTTCCACAAGCTCCACCACAAGTTTCACCTCCAGAGATTTCTAAGGCTTCAATAAGCATGTCTCAAGGAGGAGAGCCTACAAGCCTGACAAAATATGAAAGCTTCAAAAAGGATTTTTGGGACATTTCAGAGATGGTGAGGGTCCTCTATGAAGAGAGGAACTCACAACTGCGAGGTGAAGGCTATAGATATTTAAGAGGATAAGGTTCTCGAATGAAGGAAGAATGTAAAAAGAATGGTGATAAACCACCATCTTCTCCACAAGCTTCATATTTTTCTACAACTTTTATGAAAAATGCTAATTTAGAAATTCCTTCCAAGATGGAAGATGGACATGTTTGTGCCTTTTTTCCACATTATGTGGAGTATGAGGTTTGAAATAAGAGAACAAAAGAGTCCAAGAGGACACCTTCATAATCAGAAAGGAGTATGAAACCATCTTTGTGCCTCAATCAGGAGATGAGACAAATGGTAAGCATGAATATGCTCCTTATTTACATGCATTTGTTAATGTAAATTATTTTTCAGCCTTTTAAAGACACAACAGAGGCATTGGGTCTAAGCTCTTGGAAAAAATGGGTTACAAGGAAGGCTTAGGTCTTGGTGTGAATCAACAAGGCATCAAGAACCCAATAGAGGTAAAAGAGAGACCTAAGTATGAAGGCTTGGGTGATTTTGCGCGAGAAGAATGGTCTTCTGATGATAGATATATTGTATCATATACCTTCTGCCGCAAAAGAGGACATGAAAAGGAAAGGTTTTGAACTTTGCATCCGGAACTAGTACCTTCATGGTTCTCTAAATACAAAAGAGACTTGAAGGTATCTCTAGAGAGAGATGAAAAAGTTGAAGAAGAAGTTGATTCAAGTTATTTTTGTCATAAAATTTCATCATCTAAAAAGCATAAGCCAAAGGATTCCAAGAAAAGGTATACTCGTCATGTTCATTTAAATTCTTTTCCTAGAGGAAAACAACTTGCTGATTTGAGTGACATGTTGAGGAGAATGTCTCCATGCACTTTTTTCATTTCTTCTAACCATTGCATAAATGAGTGCGACAAAAGAAAATTCATCATCAAGAAGATGTTTATGTCTCTTGAGATTGAGAATGAGAAGAGGAAAACTCAATCAAAGAAAAAGGCATGTGAGCTAAGAAGATCTCAAAGGAAAATTTTCACTCACTACAATATCAGTGGGCATTCGGTCGAGAAGTGTTGGAAATTGTTTCCACAACTTCATTCTGGTAAAGGTAAGCAATTCATGCAAACACTGGAAAAGGAAGCAACAAAAGAAAAAGTGGCGCAAGATGTGAACATCCATGAAGCAACTTCAAAAGAAGGAAAAGTTCAAATAGAGGGTTCAATCACCATGTTGGGTGAGAATTGTTCGAACTATCTGTGCAATTGAAGATTGTAAGTATTTGTTTGCACTAGTTGCATATCCCCATAATGGGTAATTTGTAAAAGTGATCATTCATGAATAAATCAGTTACAAGCAACATTTTTTTATTTAGCATGTTTATGCTAGTTTGGCTTGGTTGTTAGTCAATAGAAATGGAAAATTTGGGTGTCAAGTTTCTCCATTTTGTAAAATGAATTTCTCTTTGATTATGTCAGAAAGAATTTTTGAAAATTTTTGTATGAGTAGTGGTAGCATAATTTGTATGTACAAATGTGTTCAACACTCAATTTCTACAAGTATTCGCCATGTGCAGCTTGTATTGGTTTATGTCAAAGTATTTTGGATTTTATCCTCGATAAGGATTTTTGCAGCAAAAAGAACAACCCTTTTGTAGACCATATGGTGCATGACGCCAAGAAGCGAAAGAGATGGAAAATACATTCTTCCATATGTGGAATTTCAAACCGTGGAGGTAAAAAGAATGGTCATTTATTTTCTTGTGATTACTGATATTGGAACTCATTGTTGTAGTTCACTCAGATGGGATTAAATTGGAAAAGAATTTCCAAGGAGAAGCTTGCATCAAATGCATGTTATTGAAAAGGAAGAACAAGATTCTCAGTGGGAAGGACATAAGTCAAACTTTCCAAGCACCGAGAGATCGCTTTGTTACAACGAGATTTTTTTCATTAGTCAGCAAGCAGCCAGCAAGGGTCAGCAGCAAAAGGAGGACATTGGTTGAAGTACCAAGCCATTTGCCAGAGTAAGCATGTTAAGGAACCAAAGTGGTTTTCATGAATATTTTTTAAGTAGAATCAAGTCAATAGAACTTGGAAAGGTGAAGAGGGTTAAATTCTCATCTAATAACCAGGTTTTTTGGGTCCAAAATCCTTTCAGTGGGAAGGAGTGATCAAAAACTGAGTTGGGGGAAAAAATTTGCTAAAAATTAAAGGTTCTTGGAATGGAGTGGAACCTCAATGACCAGATAGGTCTCGTCGCCCTGATTCCGGTGCACTTTGTTTCATCGAAAACTGACTCTGTATGTGAAAGTTAGAGCCTCTTGTTCGTTTTCACAAACAACTTAAATTTGTGCAAAACTGATAGAATGATGACTGGGCATCTTAGTCAGAAAAAATAATATTCCAAGGAAGATTCCGTCAATTTTTCTAATGACACTATGACAAGTTTCACTTCGTGATTGGTTGCTGATTTGGGTGATTTGTCGCATTTTTAGTGGTTGATGGAATGAGCCAATGGGAAGAGGACACGTGGTGCAGCCAGGGGCCGCCATGTGCACCCCCCCCCGAAAGGCTGAAATATGGTTTGTATGGTTGAATAATTTTTTTTATGGTGGATGGTCAGAGGTTGGGCTCGACCCCGCGACCTCCCCCTCACAAATCCAACGTCTTACCGCCTCTGCTTCGTGATAGGTCTTAACATGTATGGGTTGCAACTTATATTTAAGTTGAATATTATAAAGTGGCGGGGGTAAGTGAGGCCAGCCCCTCACCATAGGACCACACCCCAGAACCAAGGTGGGAGATCTAGTTTAAACGCACCGATTAAGTGCTTAACCCATGTTTAATGCGCATAACCACTTTAAAATGCGTTAATCCACACTTTAATGCGAATTTGTAAAACGTGCCATTAGCACGTTAAACCACCATTAAAACTCCGCTTATCACCAGTTAAAATCCACTTAACCACTAATTTATCGCGCTTATATCTTCAATTATTTTGGTAGAGTCTAATAAATTCAACACGACCTCCAATTTCGGTGGAGTTAACTGGAGTTGCTCCAGTTTTAGAGGAGTTTTCCTAGGCAAAATTGAAGAAGCCATAACTTGAGAAAATTTCGACCAAATTGGGTTGAGAAAGAGTCTGTCCTAGAATTTTTGGATATTCTGAGAAGTTTGGTGCTGGTTTTAGAGGCATAGGAGCACTTTTGGAAGTGATTTTTCCAGCTCGAAGATTCAGGATGCCTAGGGCCACCAGGAGAGGAGGCCACATCTGCTTCACCTGAAGACCATTTGTAGAGCCTAAAGAGGCTACTTAGGGGTTTTTGGATGTTTTGAATCCATTAGTAACCTATGTTTACTGATTTGAGCACATCTTTAGGGTCAAATTGCAGGTTTGACAAGTAAGGTGTATGGATCAATCAGATGTTTGAAGCAATTTTGGAAGTTGTTGAGCAAGGAAGAGACCTTGTAGGGGTTTCCCCAATTCTAGAACAATTTTTACAGCAGTTGTGACCAACATGGTTTAGCTTTGGTTTGGATTCTTTATTCATGAATTTGTTTGTTGTATTTTTTAGTGTGGAATTGAAGGATGTATCTGAGGGGCTTCTAGCTCTCACCGATGAAAGAATGTCATCTTTGTAGGAGACATGTTGTGTTGTTGATATTGTGAGAGTTCTTTGCATAAGAATATTACCTTGAAGGGGTAAGCCACGTGTGTTTGGCAGCAATATGATACGTACTTTTGACACTGAATACAAGAGTGTTCTAGTCATGTTGATAGGCCAAGGAGATGTAGCCCAGGAGGGGTGAAATCCTTCATCAATGGTTTTTGTTTTGTTGTTTGATGCACTTTTCTTTTCAATTGTTTTATGATTTCATGCTTTACAATTTTTTCATGGAATTATACTGGTTGAAGAACACTTAAAGGAAACCATTGAAGTTACCTTCTATTAAGCTCAAATATATGCACACAATCCTTAAGCACACTTTTGTTTTATACTTATGAGGAAGCAAGCACAACAAAACTAGTTTGTCCATATTCAGATCAGATAGTACCATGGTTGCTATCTAAATGGTTAGTTTTGATGTTTTACTAGGGGTCTAAATGTCTTACAATCATTGGGAATAATGGCCCTTAATTTTCAAGATATTTTCACGAGATTTTCCTCATAAGGTAAGGAAATTGAGCTTTAAGGTATCTAAGGGAACCCATCTAAATTTATAACCTATAAAATCATTACAAAATAAATAAATAAAGGGACATCATAGTGTGATTTCACAATTGTGAGCATTATATGTTTAAACATCTATATCCTCTACTCCAATGGATCTTTAAAAAGTTATAAACAATTATTCCAAGGTATTTAGAGAGATTCTTGAGGGTATTCCATTTGCAAAAGAACATGACCTTGATATTCATTTCCAACCTAGAATTATACCACCTAACATAAGGACTTACAGGTATCCATATACACATCAAAGTGAGTTTGATCATCTTATTCAATAAATGTTGGAGGTCGACATCATTCAACCTAGAGAAAGTAATTTCTCTTCACAATTAGCAATGGTTGTAACAAATGGATGTTTCATGGCATATGTTTCCAGATTATAAATATCGCAACAAAATGACCATCAAAGACAAGTTTCCTGTTCCTGTCATTGATGAACTGCATGAAGCAATTTTATTTACTAATCCGTATCTCCACTTGGGATATCATCAAATAAGAATGAGGCAAGAAGACATTCCCAAAAAATATTTAGAACACATGAAGGTCATTATGAGTCTTTGGTTATGCCATTTGGACTTACTAATGCACCTTCAACATTTCAAAGCTTGATGAATTCTTGGAATGTTGGGTGTGGAGCCTTATTGTCTTCCCGATTAAGAGATTTTGTTTCATTTCTGGTTGGATCCTAGTCCCTGACAGTGGGTGTGTGGGGCTTTCCCCTTCACCCCAATGAGGGTTTGGGGGTAGCGCCATTGAAAGAAAAGTTTACAGAAAAATTTCCTTGTAAAATATTGTAATTTTGTAGTCAATTTAGGCTGCTCACTAGGTGGGATATATGGAGGTAGAATTTATGTTAATTTATGGGTTTTTCATGTAGAAGGAAACCCTCGGTTTATATGAGGGAATTGTATTGCGGTTGTGTATTATTTTGTGTGTGAGAAAAAGAGAGGAGACCGTGTGAGAGAAAAGAGGAAGTTACAGTGGATTTGTTGTAGGTTGTATCTCTTCGGTTTGTTCTTCAGTTTGTTGGACAATATAAAAGAAAGGACTCATTTTTTCTCAAAGGGCGTAGTCCAAATTGGGTGAACACGTATATCTATCTCTCTTGTTTTATGATTTTTTTTAATTGTGTTTCTGTAATATTTTATGTATTGCATTGTTTATTTAATTTAAAATAACTAGTATCAAAGTCCAAGGTATATTTGGTTGATAAAATCGTAGGAAAGAAGGGTTCCTGATTCAAGTGGGAGCAATGGCAGAAGATGGTAGGTTTAGGGTTGAAAATCCAACGGAAAAAACTACCAGCTATGAAAGATGGAAATGGAGGATTATTTGTATCAAAAATATATTTACCTACCATTAAGCAGAAAAAACAAAGAAGCTGACAAGTATGATAGATGAAGAATGAGAGATTCTCAATAGAAAGGTACGAGGAACAATATGGTTCTGCCTGGCAGCGTCGGTGACCTTCAAAATTTCATAGGAAATGAAATTAGAAGATCTAATGAAGGCATTGGCCAAACTATATGAAAAAACCTCATCCCCAAACAAGGTAATTCTTATGAAGCATTTATTTAATATGAAGATTCTAGAAGGTGGATCTATTGTTGATCATTTAAATGAATTTAACACGGTTACCAGTCACTTGAGTTCTGTAGGGGTTAAATTTTATGATGAATTTAAGGCTTTGTTGTTTTTGTGCTCATTGCCATAAAGTTGAATAACTTAGTCATGGCTATCATTAATTTGATATCTAGATATAGTTATTTAAAGTTTGATGATGTTGTTGGTGTTATCCTTAACAATGAAATGTGATGGAAAATCACATGTGAGACATCAAGTTATTCCTTGACTATAGAGACCAAGGGAAGAAAACTAGAGAGAGGAAAGAGCCTGGGACATTGTAGTAAGTCAAGAAAATGCAGAACCAAAACTAGATCAAGGATAGTGTACTCGAAATGTGGGAAGAGAGGACACCTAAAGAAATATTGTACATCCCAAAAGGGAAACGAAGGATATGGACAACAAAAGAACAATCAAGAAGTGAATCTAATAGGTGACGTGTTACAATATGCTTTGATTCTTTCATTATAAAATATTATTGATGCCTAGGCGGTAGATTTAGGGGCTTCATTCCATGCCACACCTGATAGGAAACATTTTCATGACTATGTTCAAGGAGATTTTGGACATGTTCATTTGGGTGATGATAAACCCTATAAAATCATTGGAATGGGTAAGGTACTATAAAGAAATATAATGGAAACCAGTGATTATTAAAGGAAGTAAGGCATGTTTCAGATCTAAATAAAAATATAATTTCAATAAGGTAGTTGGAAGGTGAAGCTTTTGTAACTACATTCATAGACAAAACCTAGAAGGTCACTAAAGGAGCCCTGGTAATAGAAAAATGATAAAAGGTTGGTACATTGTATTTATGCAATGGTATTTCTAATTTTGGTAATGCTTTAACCTCTGCAGGAGTAGATACGTCACTATGGCATCATAGGCTTAGCCACATGAGTGAGAAGGGGATGCAGATTCTTTACTTAAGATATTTCTTTCCATGTTTAAAGCATGTTGTTTGGATTTTTGTGAGAATTGTGTTTATGGAAAACAAAATAGATTGAGATTTCTCGGAGTTGGGAAAGAAAATAAGAGTGAAAAAATAAATCTTATTCATACAGATGTATGGGGACCTGCTCAAGTATCATCTCTCAGTGGATCTCACTATTCTATTAATTTTATTGATGACGCAACTAGGAAAACTTGGGTTTATTTTATTCGAAATAAATATGATGTCTTTGATACTTTTAAGGAAATATTTGGTTGAGAATGAGACACGAAATAAGTTGAAGTGTCTCAGATCTGATAATGGAGGTGCATAATGCAACAAGGAGTTTGAGAATTATCGTTCGTAACATGGAATTTGTAGAGAGGACAGCTCCAGGAACACCACAAGAAAGTGGTGTGTCAGAAAGGATAAATAGAACAATCATGGATCATGCAAGGTTTATGAGATTGCATGTAGGATCACCCTTACAATTTTGGACAGATTTTGCAGATATTTTTATTTACCTAATAAACATAGGGCCTTCAATTTCCTTGGATGGTGGTATTCCAGAGGAGGCATGGACAGGTACGAAGGTAAACTACTCATTTCTAAATACTTTTGGTTGTGAAGCATTTGTCCCCATTAATAAGAAAACATAACAAAGCTTGAGGAAAAACCAAAGAAGTGTACCTTTATTACATATGGTGTTAATAATTTTGGTTATCTCTTATATGATTATGAAAATCATAAAATCATCAGGAGTATAGATGTGGTATTCAATGAAAGGATCTTGTACAAAGACCAGTTACAAGGAAAGAAACAGGGAAAAGAAAACACATAATACATAGTGCTTGATAAGATCATAGAAAAAGTAAATTCAAAGGTGCCAAGAAATCATAATGATCATCATCATCAACAACAACAACAACAACAAACACCTCAAACTCTTGCTAGTGTTGTTAGAAGATAAGTAAACCCCTTGAACGATACTCTCCTTCATTATATTATGTATTTTTGACTGATTTGGGTGAACTAGAAGGATATGAAGAAGAAATGCAGATAGAAACCAGAAAGTGGGAGCAATCCATGAAAGAAGAGATGGACTCCTTGGTACATCAAACTCGGGACTTAGTTAGGTTTCCTGCAGCTAAAACAACATTACAAAATAAATTGGTTTACAAGTTGAAGGAAGAAGATGGTGGTAAATAGAGGTACAAGGCTAGACTTTCTGTGAAGGGGTTTGCACAAAAGAAAGGTATAAACTTTGATGAAATTGTTTCTCTTGTTGTTAAAATGACTTCAATTAGAATAATTTTGAGTCTAGTGTTAGGAGAGTATTTTCATCTTGAACAACTAGATGTAAAGACAACATTTCTCCATGGGTATTTGGAGGAAGAGATCTATATGCAACAACCACAAAGGTATGAGGTCAAAGGGAAGGATAAATTAGTGTGCAAGTTGAAAAAAATCGTGTATGGCTTAAAACGAGCTCCAAGGAAGTGGTATCTAAAATTTGACAGGTTTATGTCTAAACAAGGTTACACTAGATGTCACTCTAACCACTGTGTTTTTCTTAAGAAGAAAAATTATGGAAACTATATTATATATCTATTGTATGTAGATGTCATGATTTATGTAGGGTCTAACATGTAGGAAATAAATGTGCTCAAAGGAAAACTGGATAATTCATTTGCATGAAGGATTTGGGTGTTTTAAAGCAAATCCTCGGTATGAGAATAACTAGAGACAAGAAAATTCACAAATTAACATTCTCTCATAGTGAGTACATAGAAAAGGTATTGGAAAGATTTAATACACATAATTCAAAATCATTTAGTACATCTCTGGCTGGCCGTTTTAGACTAAGCAAGGATATGTGTCCCAAGAGTCAAGAAGAGATGGATTATATGTCTAAATTTCCATATGCATCAAAAGTTGGAAGCTTATTGTATGCAATGTTGTGCACAAGATTTGATATTGCACATGCAATGGGATTTGTGAGCAGATATATGAACAATCTAGGAAAAGAACATTGGATCGCAGTGAAGTGATTTCTCAAGTATTTGAGGGGTACCACTAATCAAGCATTATGTTTTGGAGGTTAAAGCATTGTTCTATAGGGATATGTCAATGAAGATATGGAAGGTGATAGAGATAATAGGAGGAACACCACAGGGTTTGTGTTTATTGTGGGTGGAACAATAGTAAGTTTGGTTTCAAAAATGTAAAACATATTTTCACTTTCAACAATGGAAGCAAAGTATGTTGCTGCTATAGAGGCTAGTAAAGAAATGATTTGGTTACAAAGGTTTATGGATGAATTGGGAAAGAAGCAGGAGATTTGCAGGTTATAGAGTGATGACCAGAGTACCATTTATCTTGTAAATAAATCAACATGTCTTTCCAAGACTAAACATATACAACTCAGGTACCATTTCATACGGTCTGTTTTGGAAGAAGGACAGTTGAAGCTAGAAAATATACACACTAATTAGAATCCTACAGACATGTTAAAAAATTTTGTAACCAAATATAAATTGAGTTTATACTTAGCTCCAATTGGTCTTCAACTATGGTGGTAAAGACGAAAAACAACCAGGTCCAACTGGAAGCATTTTCCAACAAATGAAGCAGTGATGGAGTTGATATAATCAGTCTCCAAGTGGGAGATAGTTGGGTATGGAGCCTAATTGTCTTCTTGATTCATAGGTTTTGTTTCAGCTATGGTTGGAACCTAGTCCCTGATAGGGGAGATGTCGGGGGGCTTTTCCCTTCACTAATGTCGCCAGGGGGGGTCCTAGGCCCCTAAAAGAAAATTTTAGAGAAAAATTTCCTTGTAAAATATTGTAATTTGTAGTCAATCTAGGTCATTCATTAGAAGGAAGATCAGACGATATAAGTTATGTTAATTTAGGGTTTTTTTCCCTAGAAGGAAACCCTTAGTTTATATGATGGAATTGTATTGCGGATTTTTATTATTCTGTGTGTGAGAAAAAGAGAGGAAATTGTGTGAGAGCGAAGAGGAAGTTACATCGGTTTTGTTGTAGGTTGTAGATCTTAAGTTTTCTAAATAATATAAAGGGAAGGATTGGTTGTTTCTCCGTGGGCATAGCCCAGATTAGGTGAACCGCGTATATATGTGTCTCCCTCGTTTAATTATTTTTTGTGTTTGTGTTTTTGTAATATTTTATGTGTTCCATTGCTATGTTATATAATTTATAACATGGAAGAGAAAACACTATATGCAAATCCCTCCAAGTTTTTCGTTAAGGTTTAAGAAGTTGAATACTTAGGTTATATTGTATCTCAAGAAAATGTCAAAGTGGACCCTAACAAATTTAAAACTACGATGGAATGGATAATCTAAAAAAAATGAATAAACTTAGAGTATTCCTAGGATTTAAGGCTATTACAACAAGATTTTCAATAATTGTGGTCAAATAGGAGCACCTATAACATCATTATTAAAGAAGGAAGATTTTTATTAGACTCAACAAACAACCAAAACCTTTGAAAATTTTAAGGAGGCTATGTGTACAAATCCTATCCTAGCCACATTTGACTTCATAAAAACCTTTGCTGTCGAGTGTGATGCATTAGGCCATGGCAATGGTGAAATTTTAATGTAATAAGGAAGGACCCTTGCCTTTGAAAGTAACCAACTTAATGAAAACAACTTGTTGAAACCCAATATTTATGAAAAATAAATGACAACCATTATTAGATGCGGTTAAAAAATGGTTTCCTTACCTAATAGGAAGACACTTAAAAGTAAAAATTGATCATGATATTATGTAGTACTTGTTGAAGCAATAGTTGTCTTCAGAAGAGCAACTTGCAAAGATTCTAGGTTATGATATTGAAATTATATACAAAAAAGGAAAACATAATATGGTGGAAAAGCACTTGCAAAGAAAGAATAAGAAACAAGGTGTAACTATATTATATTTATATTCCACAATTTGATTGGTTGGAAGAAGCAATGGAAAAATGGAAGCAATATTATAAGGCATGCAAGATCATTCAACAACTATAAGTGGATGCAAGTGCAATAGAAAACTTTGTATGGAAGGATGATCTTCTATGGAATTGATATTACCTATATTTATGTAATAATTCCCATTTAAAGCAAGAATTCCTTTTGGAATTACACACCTCTCTTATAGGAGGACATTCAAGGTTCTTGAAAAACTTACCATAGGATAAAGAGGGACTATTTTTGGGAAGTTCTTAAAAAATAATGTTCAAAATTCTAAGGAAAAAAGTGTATTCTGACAATGAAATATGGGAGAGACAATCAAGATCCCAATTCTCCTTCAACCATTAGCTATAACAAATAAATGTTGGGAAGAAGTTTCATTGTATTATATCACAAGTTTACCAAAATTTGAAGGAAAGAATTCCATTATGGTAGTAGTATATTGATTGACAAAGTATTCATATTTTCTCTCTTTATCGTATTTTTAAATCAAGTACAATGGTAGTAGAATCGACGGAAAGAGTCTAAAATCTATATGTAGTCCCCAAGATTATTGTAAGTGGCGGAGATCCAATTTTCATAGGAAATTTTTAGATTGAATTATATTCTTGTTTGGGTACTCAATTGGGTCAAAGCTTAGCTTATCATTTTCAATCTAATGGGAAAACTGAGATTGTGAATAAATATTTAGAAGGACGTCTTCATTGCTTGTCATTTGATAAACAAACACAAGGGGTCAAGTGGTTTCCCTTGGAGTATTGGTTTCATAACACATCCTTCCCTACTTCATAAAAAGTATCCCCATTTATGGCACTTTATGGATATTATCCTCCATCCATCACATCACCCATGAAATGGATTGTAAAGGTTCAAGTAGTGGAATACCAAATAGGGCACCAATAAGATGTTATCAAACCATTGAAGAATGACTTGGTTATAGCACAAAATAGGATGAAACGACAAGAAGATCAACATCACAGTGGTAAGGGAATTTGAAGTGGAGGATTGAACACTTTTGAGGCTATGTTGTCATTGCTTCAAGACCCTCCAAATTTTGGCCTGCACCCAAATTTTTGAGCCTTATTTGTTCTTGCATACTATCGCTGCAAGCATTAAGACTCATTGCATTTGTTTTCTCTATGTTTTTTGGTCCCTTTTGCAAGAAAATCAAAGTGTCATATTTTCACATGTTAAGTGCCTCACATCATATAGAAGCTAGTTTTGGTTATTTAAAGAGGTTATATTTATTTAAATGATTTTATCATACCATGTAAACATCTGTCGCACTAATTTCCAAAGTTTTAAGCATCGTCGCACAAGTGTCGTCACTATCGTCACAAAGTCTATTTTTGGTGCCGCACTTTTTGTAAGTCATTGCAAAGTTGTCGCACTTAGGGAAATGTGTTGTTCATGTGTTTTGGATGATCTATGTTGTGTTTTCAAGTGTTCCAAGTGTGTGATCATAGTAAATTCTTATCATTATTGACATCAACTTCACCAATCCCACACTTAGCCAATCAGAGAAACTTCCCGACCAAGCAACTTAGCCACATCCAACCCTCTTGAACTATGAATTATGAAATATTAGCCCTCAAGCTACAACCTTGCCTCATGGAGCTGCGTAATGTGCAGTTCTTGTCTCCCAGGTTTTTGTACTGCACAATCATAGTGCTTAAGCTATGCCTCCGACCCTAAAAATTGTGCAATATTTCCCTCCTACCCAGACAGTACTGCGCATTATGCAATCAAAAGGCTTGAGCCTCGGCCCTGAGCTCTTGAGTTTCACAATTGCACAATCACTTGGCCTCCTTTTCCTTCTCGAAGTACGCAGTGGTAAAAATCAGTGCTGAAGCCCTCATCCTGGCTCCCTGAGCTCCCCAACTATGTAATCCTTTTCCTCAGTCCCAACCTGAACTACACATTGTGCAGTCTCAAGGCTCAAACTGTTATAGCATCATTTTTCACCCTTATGTGATTCATGATTTTGTTTTTGGCCTTGGGCACCCATTCTCACAGACTTGAATAAAAGTTCATAAAAAAACAGTGTTTCAAATCCCATACGCGGGTATGCCTAGAATTTTCCGCGTGTATACGCGAGTTCAGAGATACTTTTCCGCATATGCCATTAAAATCATTAAAAAATGTATAAAAATCCCTATTTTCAAGGTTGGGTTGATGGTTATTCTAGTAATTCAACCACCCCAACCCGTGGCCAATTGTTTTCAACTGATTGAAACTACTTTGAGGGAGTATAAAATCCCCTCATGTGCATGGCCTAAGGGGGAGAGAGAAATTATAGATGTTATACTCTGTTGGAGCCCCAATTCAAGTCTGATTTCTCGTGCCTCCTACACTTCCCAGATTTTTACAGGAAACTTTTGTTTCCTGGAAATGTCCATCTGCTTATATGTCATCTCGTGTGCACAAGTCTTGAAAGTATCCTAGTGAGGCAAGGGCGGGACGGATCCGGACGACGGTCTGTTTGAAGATCGTGGAAGGATTCAGGTGATCTCCCCACCTTTCTATTACTGTACATGTTGTTCGTAATGAAGAAGAACCTTCTTGTTCCTGAATTCACGTGTTAATATCTGCTTGTATATGTGAAAAGATTATTATTTAAGCATTTATTATTGTTTATATGATGTTTCACATGGATTACACTAACATTTAGGAGAGATATATGATGTGCAACTAGATTTCCGTGCATGTTTCTTCTTGGTTTTCAGGTTGAAGAGGAAAGAGTTCTTTGAGTTTAGAACCAGGAATCATCTTGAAAATGACCGGGTGAGTTCTGATAAATGTTGTCTAATTTTTAAGCATTCTGATGTGGTTGTGGTCCTTCTTGAATAACACGATACCATTGAAGTTTTGACTTCATGACCTCTGGGGTTGTTCCCAGAAAACAGGCCCAAAAGCGACTCCACTGGGGATCGCATTCTTGTGATTCCCCTGTTGGGTGGTTTCAGCTGTTTTAAAGGTTTCCAACAGTTTTAATCATTATTTCTAGTCCAGTTAGTTGTTTCTCAGTCAGACTGAAGACCTGGTTCTTTAGTCAGGCTTGATCATTTTTATTTTTTATTATTTACCTTTCCATATGCGAGTTTTACTATACACAGACGCGTATACATGCAAGTTTTGTTAAAGGAATTCATGTATACGTGTGTTTCCTTTGACACAGTCGTGTATGCACGCCTGTTGCAAAACTTCTAAGTAGCGTATGCCTGGACAAATTTTGAAATTTTTTATTTCTTGACTTTTTGGTCTTGTCTGCCTGTGGTGACCTGTCTCTACAGTGTCCTTTTAGTCTCTGGATTGTGTTGAAAGTGGTTATTGGTCTTTTTCTCTCTTGTTTGGTTGAAAACCGGCTCATTTGGGCAAATCTTGTTTTTTAGTGCTTGCATTTCTGGTTTGAGTACCAAGATCTCTTTTCGAGGATTCTTGGCTGTTCTGTTTAATCATGACAGAGAGCTTCTGCTCATATGCTCTTTCCTAACTTTATGTCTTGCTTTGCACTTTAATTTTTACCTGCTTTCCGGTTGGTTTTCTTGATTTCATTTGACTAGGTCTTGTTGCAATTTTTGAAGAGTCATTTTTGGGTCTTTGAAGTTTTATTTGCTACAATATTGTGCTATTCTTCTGGGCTGAGTTACTGAGTTTCTTGTCTTCCTTTTGCTCATATTAATCTTGCTCCTAAGTGGCACTATAAGATTTGGAGCATTTTTGTTGAAGTTTTTGCTTGAAATTCAACGATTGTTTGGCTTGGGATTGGATAGTTTTCTTGCTCTCTTTGAAGTCTTCTTTTATAAAATTCAAAAAGCTCAAAAATATTTTGTTTTGTCATTTGCTTTTGTTTTGCATTTTTGTTTTCGTTTCCTTTCATCTTTGGAAGCTTTCTTGAGATTTCTTACCTTCGGTTTTTGACTTGATTTGGGAAAGGAATTTGCATTAGTTTCTTTCTCTTATTTCAAGTATGTTTTGGTGTCTTTATACTGAGAGTTTCTGATTTGGGAACTAGCTTTGTGGACTACCAAAAAGTAATAGAACTGGGGGATTCTTAGAAATTTCTCTTAGCTTTGTTAGATTTTGCATATTAGAATTGGCATGCTCTTAGTAATTTTCATTAGGTGCACTTGAACATTTGTAGTCTTTTTCATAAATTTTGCGAGTGTGAGTTTGATATCTGAAAAGAAAAAAAAATTAGTCTCGTAGAACCCGTGTAGAAATTTCTTTTCATCGAAAGGCAATTACTGCATTTGCATGTAGTTTGGCTTTCATTAATTTCTTTTCTGCGTCATAAAACATCACGAGTTTCATTGTCATATTCCCTTGACTTAATATAACAGCCAACTAAAATAAGCGCAATAATTTAAAAAAAACTAGCAAGTTTTTTTTATTAAGTGTCATACATCAACTAGCTAGGTTTTAGGGCCTTGGATTAGGTGGGTGGAGAGTTAACTCTCCAAGGCCGCTCAAACTAAAACATAGAATTTTATTAAATGAGCGAAATCCAACTCTGTTAGGTAGACCGAGAAAGCTCCCCTCTAGAGAGTCAAGCGCGAGGGGAAGTGAAGGCCGAGAAGAGAGATACCCCCTCTCTCATTTGCTAGATCTTGCCTCAAGACCGTTCCGCCCGACTGCTGACATGGATTGGTGCCCATAGTTGCCATTCCTAGGTTCCACACAGGTGACTGCGGGGGGGAATACCCATGGTACCTGAGGCAGACGTCGTATCACTTAGTAGTACTTCTGGAGGGTGCCCCGGCGAAGCTTGGGTACTTGCACCGACAAAGGCTGTTGTTAGGAGGTCGGCGTAACTATTTCTGTTACCTTCGCTAGTAGACCTGGGCCGTAATTATCCCAGACTACTTTCGGGAGGTCCTATTTTTCGCTTTCTCGTATTTTGGTGTCCGTTCCTAATCACCCGGAGCGGAAATACCTGAAGGCTACTTGCTTGGTTGTATCTTAGGGATTTTTGTAGTAAGTGCTCTTTGCTCCTAGCTTGCCTAGCTTTATACTTTTTTTGAGTCTAATTAATCTGTTAAAGTGGTTGATCAAGTGCCTCGTCGATCGAGGAGGATCCGGGGGTTATCTCCCGAGAGTGCTGAGCCTTCTTCAAGAAGACGCAGGAGTAATATAGCAGGTGAATATCACCCTGTGGTATCTGACGTAGTGGAGAGAGATCCTCCACAAGGGCTTGAAGGTTTTGTAGTTGGTTCCGGTGTTGGTTCCGAGAGGAGCACTCCGCTCACCTCGAGAGTTTTATTTCCGCGAGAGCTATAAATAGAGGTAGAGGAAGTACCTGAGTCTCCTCAGTCACTTCCATCTCCTCTTCCTCCTGATTATCCGTTTGTTGTTGAGTACATCGGACCTGAGTCACAAAGACCAGAAAGTCCTTATCCATCTTATTCATACCTTTCGATGGCCACGACTGGGAACGCAGCTTTGGCTGTGAGTGCTGCAGGCATTCAAACTCTTGCTTCAGTAGAAGGGGGAGGCACAATTGCTATATCTTCGATTGCTTATAGTACTATTGTGTTTGGCTTTGGTTTCAACCAAGCACATGCTTCTCAATTTGGTCCCTTTTGTTTTGGAATGCCCACTAGTGGGATTCCTTCGTTTTCCTTTTCCGCTGCTGCAACTGTGTCTGCACCCATGTCTTCCATGGCTAGTGGGTCAGCTTCTTTTCAGGGGTTCCCCTTCGGAACTGGGCATATTCCTAGTTCAAATCCTTCCTTAGGGTCTTTTCCTTTTACTTCTTAGACTCATAGTTTTAACCCTTGGTCTGGGGGTCAGAGTTCGACTACTTTTACAGGTTGGAACCCTGTATTTACAGCAGTGGGGGCAGGGAATCATTTCTTCGCTGGTCAACAAAGGAATGCTTCTTTCCCTTCGTCGAGTGCTTATCAGACTTTTTCCCCTCTTTCTAATGCTTGGAACCCCTATCAGGGGCTTTCCTCTTCATTCATTACTTCGGGGAGGGGGAACTGGTCCGATTTTTGGTAACTCTACGTTGGGAGGGGGTCCTTCTCCAAATGTTGGGTCTTATGGCCCAACATTTTCTACGAGTTCTCTCTGGCAACTTGGTGCCTCATCAAATCTAGGTTACTCTTTTCAGAATGTAGGGAATTCATCCCACCAAGGATGGAATCCTCAGGCTCCTCCTCGCTTACCTTTTCTGGCAACGTTGAACTTGCCAGATTTATCGAAATTGACAAATGACCCGATCCGATATAGTCCACGGTGGCCTCCGGTTCCTACCAAAATACCTTCAGACATTCCAAAGTTTGAAGGCAAGAATGGAGAGGACCCGGCTGATCACATCACCACTTTCCATCTATGGTGTTCATTTAACTCCCTGATTGAGGATTCGATTAGGTTGAGATTGTTTCAACGCACCTTGACTGGAAATGCTGCCAAGTGGTACATTGAGTTGGCTGGGGCAGTTTTGCTACTTTTGGAGATCTGGCTACTATATTTCTAAATAATTTTTATTTTCCTGTCCGTTATGATGCTGGGACTGAACTCCTAGCCAATTTTAAGCAAGACGACGCAACCCACATTTCTGACCATATTCAGGAATGGCGGAGAAGGAAGAGGCTTATTAAAGCTCATATTCTGGGAGAATTCCTTTTGGAATGGTTTTTGAAATCTCTGCAGTCAGATATTTCTAAGGATGTATCCCTGTCGAGGGTATTTTCTGAGGAGCAGGCTATTTTCAGGGCCCAATAGCTTGAATTTATATATTCTCAGTCTGGTGTCCTTCATAAATATTTGCATAATGCTCCTCACTCCAAATTAGACTTATCCAAGACTAAACCTGGTCCTCATGGTGACGAACTTATTGGGTCGATCAACAGTGGTGCAGCTAACCTGCTTAGTCAATTGCAGTAGTTGTATATACAATCTACTTCTTCTGGTTAGGCTGTGCCTGCTTAATCATCGCCTTCTCAATCTTTGTCAGTGAGTGTCGTTCAGACTTCTAACCCTAAATAAAATCAACAATCCGAAGGGAAGAAGAAGGGGCGTAATAAGAAAAAGGGCAAGAATGGGAAGGGTAATGCAAATAAATCCAACGAGCATGTTGGTGAGGGTCCAAAGGATAAAAAGAAAGTGAAGTTTCCATGCAAGTTATGTGCTGGAGACCATCTTACTCACCTTTGCCCTAAAATTTAGGATGCGCAGTGCTTGTTAGCTCAGCAGGGTTCTTCTAGTTCCCAGGCTGTGTTGACAAACCCTTTTCCCCAAGGGCAACAGCTAGTTGTTGGCGCTAATCAAAATATTGGGGCTTCCTCTGGGGGCACCCAGGAAGGGGAAACTCCGTCAAACATATATATGATGAGTGCTCACGCGGATATCGCCATGAGATCCCGTGATTATGGCGAAGATGAGTCTTCGAAAGCCAAGGGTGCTCATGATGCTACTGAGCCGCTTCACATCACGAAGCCTACTGTTGAGCCTATACCTCGGATGCCCAAAGCATCTACTAAGCGTACGACAATTAATCCAAATGCTAGGGCTGCCCAGAACTACTCTATTGTAGAAGATCTAGCGTAGATTCCTTGTGCCATGTCGGCTCTTGAGGTGCTCCAGTCTTGTCCGGCTCAGCGCAGTGCTCTGCTCACTGCTATTGGGGCTGTCGATCCAAAGAACTCTCTTATGATTACATTCGATATGTCTAATTTTAAAAAGAGACTCCCCATCATATATGGCTTTCCATATCAAATCGTCGTTCCGGAAATTCAATATCTTTCGGACGGTCGTTGATGAGGGTGCTTCCACATGCGTGATGTCTCTCGCATGTTGGAAGGGAATTGGATCTCCCGCAGCTGTTCCATCTGCTACTCTTCTGACTGCGTTTGATGGTCATTCTCACAAACCGCATGGGATTATCCCAGCTTTGCCCATCTGTGTTGGGGGCAAAACTGTAAATATAGAGGTTGAGATAGTTGATGCAAGCTTGGACTACAACCTTGAAATTGGATTTATGAGATGGATGCCATTGCATCCTCATTATTTCGGATTATTTGTTTCCCTCACGAAGGGAGGATTGTTACAGTGGATCAACTGGACTGTTCTCCTATAGACCCGAATGCATCTACTGACTCAACTATTCCAAAGTTGGATAATGCCAAGCCACCTGTTGAGAATTTAGGGGTTGGAATGTATTCTTCTTTGATGGGTACTTTTGATATTCCACCTCCTACTGTTCATATAAATGCAATTTCATCCTCCAGGGCTCCTCTTCGAAGAGAGTTCTTCAGAACTCATTATTTTTCGGACCCTTGGACCTTACCTTCCCCTACCTCCACATTAGCGGAAGATCAAGTGGGTGGAATGGCATTTCCAATGTCTACAGCTGAGATTGCTTATCAATCTATTGTTGATTCTGCAGAGTCCATTCCAGCTCCTCTTTCTCCGGAAGAGTTGGATGGCGATGTGGCTCCGGCTTGGACACTTAGTTCTTCTTCCGCCCAGGATTGCCTTGATACCACTTTTCCATTTGAAGAGGCCATCCTGGAAGCTATGACTGGTATAGATAGACCGTGGGATGATTTGCATCATCGGTCTTACTTTTTACCTGATTTGAGTGAAGTTGAATCAAGTTTTCCAAGTCCTTTGTCTCCTGGTCTTGTTCGCCCAGTCCTAAACCCCTTAGCACCAACATAGGTATATGTTGAAGGGAACATGGCTGTGATTTCTCCAACTATCCCGGTGAACATTTCTAGGGATCCCAATGTTATAGAGAATGTCTTCATTGGAGCTGAATGTTCCCCTGAAGAGGTTCAGATTTACATTGATCTCTTTAAAGATTTTAGGGATGTATTCACTTTGTCTTATGAGGAAATGCCTGGTATAGATCCATCTATTTTCTAGCATGAGATCAAGACTTACGAAAACGCTAAGCCTGTGAGGCAAAAACTTCGTCCGGTCAATCCTAGGAAGGCTGCAGCTATCAAAGCCGAGGAGGTGAAGCTGCTCAAGGCAGGATTTATTTTCCCTGTTCCTTTGACTGAGTGGGTTTCAAACCCTGTTCCCGTAGATAAAAAACAAGGAAAAATTCTAGTTTGCATTGATTTCAGAGACCTTAATAAAGAATTTCCAAAAGATAATTACCCCACACCATTTATAAATCAGATTATTGATGAGTGTGTCGGTAATGAGATTTTCTCCTTCATGGACGGTTTCTCCGGATACAATCAGATTACTATCCGTTCTGAAGATTGTTGGAAATGTTTTCATTTATGGCAAAGGAGGTAGCAGATGCAGAGACAAGGAGACAAAGACAGACAATGGAGGCAGCAAAGAGGAAATGAATATAAAGGAGAAAGGCAGAGGCAGAGGAAGCAAATACGGAGACAGAGCCGTTATCACAGCAGTAGAAGAAGAGGCAGAGTGACAGAAGCGGCAGAGGCAGAGCCACAGCTGTTATTGCAGAGAAACCGTTGTTATTCCAAGGATATGTGTGTATATATATATATATAAATTCTGAGAATTTTTTATACAGCCGGGCATTACACATAATATAAATTAATTTCTGGACTTTATATTCAAATGCTCTGTATTTAGTTGAAGAACTCGACTTTTGGTCGATGTGGTGTTTTTAAATTGTACATACCTAGAGTGTAATGAGCTCTGCGAATCAGCGTGAATAGGCTCTGTGGGGATGAGCACTATACACATAGCCACAAGGGTTATGAATGGTGGAACTCTGCGTCAGAGTATAACGGAACCATAGTCGAAAAAATATATATCTATAATTGAATGGAGCGGAACCATAGTTGAAATATATATATATATATATATATATATATATAATTGAATGGAGCGGAGTTGAATCATAATAATACATTGAAAAGTGAGCGATTTTTTTAAAATAATAAAGACGGATGGAACCATGAGCGGGGAAGTGGAACCATGACCCGATGAACAGTAACAGTGGTTTGGAGCGAACGGTGGATTTCATCGCACCACTATTATACGGAAGGGGTATTTTCGAGTTTCGCAGCGATTCCATTGATTGATCGACGCGTGTCCCTGGATGAACAGTAAAACCACCGTTTAACGGAGCACCATCGCGCGTTATTGTTTGTGCATGTTGATCGAGAGATATACGTTGGATCGGGCAATGTAATACCAACCGTCGGATGGGCGCGTGGATTAACAAGGTACGGTGTATGCTTTCATTTGATTGTATTGTGGGCCCCAGCGGAGATATATGTAATGAATTTGGTTCATTAACGTTATTCGACGTATTGAAATCCTAGTATAAGGTCTGGTGAAATATATTAAAAAGAGTTTAATCGTATTGGCAGTCAATCCTTACGGATGTCGAGTTATTTGCGTGAATGAATTGCATATATATATTATATAGGTTGAGATATTATGCTGTGCGTATAATGTATGAATATGAATAGTGTGGGAGCATTGTTATTCGGGTGTAAAATGAGATTGGATCAAAGGATAAGTAAATCCAAAAGAAGAATTAAGTAGTGAGACTGCAATTCCTTGGCTTGGAGTTTTATTTAATTGCCAGTCCCGGAAATAAGAACCTGTTGAATTGCCAAAATTGTGGATGGTTGAGTGCGTTGGTTTTATTTTGACAAAGGACTTGTTATATTGGGAGATATAAGGTTGTAAAGGTATTCATTAATCAAATTCTAAGAATTTGATGAATGAATTGAACAGAGGATTAAGAAGACCCTTACTGAATAAAAATATGAGAATTGGACATTGTGAGATTGTCAGGATGGCGCACAGCTTTGGGAAATGAAGCTTGGGATGCATTTACACACAGTTAAGTGAAATATTGAAAAGTACTGGGAATATGGTTGATTTATTAACACTTCAGATTTAAGCATTGGAACTGTCAGCGTAGAACAAAGCAGAGATTGTGAGATTGCTCGGACTTGGGAAATGATTGGGCATGAAACTTGAATGCAATTATGGAAAACGAAAAAGAAGAGGAGAGCATGCAGAGATGAAAGTTCGGTGAACAGGAATAATTATAGGAATGAGTTGGACAGGTGAATAAGCACAGAAAACAGGGAATATGTAGATGACAGTGAACAAAGTGTATACAGAACAGGTTCTTAACAGCAGCAGGAAAAGACAAATCCAGTAAAGCCAAAATCCAGAAAAGGAGCTGAGTGAAATTGAAATATGTAATTAAAAATGTGAATGTAAATGTTGTAATTAACTTTTATTGTTTGTGATGCAAAGGCAAGTATCCTAAGGAAAAGACAAAATCCCACTGTAGCATGGAAATTTGTACAAATTGTAATAATTCTAAAAATGAGTTGGAAAAAGGAAGAAGAAGAGAGAAGCCAAAGAGTCATGACTGTTCACTCCAAATTCCTTGTGAAATACAAACAGTCATGTGAGAATTTATATATATAATATCAATTTGATAAGCTCAAGAGAGAGAGAGAAAATATAGAGAATGCAGAATATAGAAGAATAAAGCAGAGAAGATTAAGAGAAGAAGAGCATAAAGAGAAGCTACAGAACAGAGCTGATATCTGAAGTAAATCGGCAAACATTCAGTTTGATAAATTGAGGAAGTTGGAGCTTCCCTATCAAGTTGCAGCTTGATAGCTGTCAGTTGTAGCTAACTGAGGTTGAAGCCTCCTATAGGTTGGTGCCTGCAGAAAATTGAAGGGAGTTGGTGCTTCCTTGCAAGTTGTAGCTTGCAGAATTGAGGTTGGAGCCTCCTGTAGGTTGGTGCCTACAGAAAATCAGTGGTGAGAAGGAGTTGGAGCTTGCCTTTGCATCACAACAATAATAAGATGTGGTTTTCTCCCTTTATGGGTTTCCACTTATATCTGGTGTCTCTGTGTATGATATTTATGTATTGATCTGATATGTATCATCTGCTTAATACCTGCTGCTCTCATATTAAGTCTACTATTATATTATACTAATACCTGCTGCTTACATTTGAAGATTACTCACACATTAAATTGGATATGAAATGAAGGTGTAAATAAGTTTAATGAAAAGTTTTAAAAGATCAGGAAGGTGTTAAACTGATTCACCCCCCCCCCCCACTCTCAGTTTAACTAAAGGTTCAACAATTGGTATCAGATCCGGTTCCTTTTATATCAGTCTAACAACTAAAGGAGATCCTATGCTCTCAAGATGGCTAGTCAAGAAGGAAGCTCAACCAATAAAGCCCCTTTCTTTACAGGTGCAAATTATGCCTTTTGGAAAATCAGAATGAAAGCATATATAATGTCTTTAGGATTAGAAGTTTGGGATGCTGTGGAATTTGGATATGTCACAAAGTCAACTGATTCAGAGAAAGAAGCTAAACAAAGCTTTGTAGCTAATGCAAAAGTAATGAATGCAATCTTAAATGGACTATGTGAAGCAGAGTTTATCAAAATAATGCACAGTAAGACTGCCAAAGATATGTGGGACACTCTAGAGAATATCCATGAGGGAAATAAAAAGGTAAAGACTGCCAAACTTCAAGTATATAGAGCCCAGTTTGAAAATTTAAAAATGAATGATGATGAAGATATTGGCAGCTTCTTCTTAAAATTTGCAGAAATTGTTAACAATATGAAAGCTCTTGGAGAAACCATGCCAGAAAGTATAATTGTGCAAAAGATTCTAAGATCACTTCCATCCAGATTCAATCCCAAGGTGTCTGCAATAGAAGAAACAGTTGATTGGGAGACCTTGACCATGAACCAGCTACTTGGAAATCTAACAGCATATGAGATGAGGCTCCCACAGAAGAAGCCAAGTACGAGGGAGGCAGCCTTTAAAACTGAAAAGAAGAAAGAAGAAGAGGAAGACATATGCTCTTGCTCGGATGATGAAGAGGCAAAGTTTGTCAAGAAATTGGATAGAGGCTCAGGAAAATACAAAGGTAAACTTCCCTTCAAGTGCTTTAACTGTGGAAGAGTTGGACACTATGCTGCTAAGTGTCCTCACAAGAAAGTAAGAAATCAGGCTCAAGAATCAGAGAAAAACACATCAAAGAACTGGCAGAAAGGAAAGAAATTCAGTAGAAAATCCTTCTATGCTCAACAAGATAGCAGTTCATCTGGAGACTCAGATGAATCCTCAGGAGAAGAAGGAACCTCTGAATTTTTACTGATGGCCATAGAAGATCTTGAAGGTCTCTTGCTAGAAGATGAGGAAGAAGGGGAAGTCGACCTTGAGGGGGATCTAAGAAGTGCTCTGGAGGAGATTGACAGACTCAAACTAAAATGCAAAAAACAAAAAGAGATTCTCCTCAAATATGTGAAAGAAGAACAAAATTCAGAAGTCCTCATGCAGCTGAAGGTAAAGCTTGAAGAAGCCAAGAAGATAGAAGACATGTTACTTCTGCAAATCAAGAATAAAACTCGAGAACAAGAGCAGCTGGAAGAAGAAGTTGTAAGTCTAAGGAAGAAATTAGAAAATGCTCAAAAGAAAGTGTATATAAACTCTTCTCAAACAACAAGCTCTGGTAAGTTGGATGAAATTTTGGATGCTCAAAGATCTCCCTTGATAAAAACTGGAATAGGCTATGAAGGAGAATCAAGTAAAAGCAAAGAAAAGGAAAACAAAAAAATTATTTTTGTAAAAGCAAAGAAGGATGAAGCACCTCAAATAATTCCTACAAAAGAAGAAGCATGTAAGGAGGGAGATAGAACCCAGAATAATCCTCGAACAACAAAGAATGAAAGAAATACTCAGTCAACAGAAAAAGGTTCATATACTCCTGAGTTTGTCAAATTTGCAAGCCATCAAAGGAGATTCTTCCCTCCTATGAAGAATGCCACCTGCTATGTCTGCCACAAGCTGGGACACATTGCTGCATATTGTCATGCAAGGAGGAGTAATTCAAACTAGCTAAAGATGCAAACAGTAAACAGACTTTCTCAAATAAACAACTGGAGAAGACAACCTCACATCAGGTATGTAAGTTGCTTCTATGGTTACTGTTTTTATTGTAAATAATTTGGCCATAAAATCATTGAGTGTAGAAAGTATGGACAAAGATTGATTTTCAACACTTCAAGGAGATTTATGAATCAAAGAAATTTTGTTCATACTCACAATTCTGCAAAAACTATGATCAAATTCTTTATGTGCAATCAAGCTGGACATATGCCTTCCAAATGTCCTCTAAAAGGATGCAATTCATCACCTCACAAAAGATATCAAACAGAAGGATGCCTCCAGTGGAAAAAGAAGGAGAATAAGTGTGACCTGGCTCTAACTGCTCAAGATCTGAAAAGCCAGTGGTATTTGGACAGTGGCTGCTCTAAACACATGACAGTAGACAAAAGTAAGTTTATTACTCTTGATGAAAAGAAATCTGGTAATGTTACTTTTGGCAATGATAAGTCAGGAAAGATCAAAGGAAAGGGTTCAGTCAGCATAGATAATGGCAGAGGAAAGGCCCAAGATGTACTATTTGTAGATGGGCTGAAAGAAAATTTACTGAGTGTCAGTCAGATGTGTGACAAAGGCTGTGAAGTTCTCTTTAGAGCACAAGATTGTGAAGTCAGATCAAGCACAACAGGAAAGACTCTGCTCAAAGGTGTTCGAACATAGAGTAATGTTTACATAGTAAAAGAGGAGGATGAAGCCTGCCATCTTAGCAAACTTGAGGAGTCATGGTTATGGCATAGGATATTGGGACATCTCAGCTTCGACCATATCATCAGACTGAGCAAGAAGAAAGATGTCATAGACATGCCAGAAATAAAAAGGCCTTCAAATACCATATGCAAATCTTGTCAATTGGGGAAACAGACTCACACATCCTTTAGATCTAAAGATGAGCTATCAACAAGAAGACCACTCCAGCTTGTGCACATGGACCTGTGTGGACCTGCTAGAACTAAGACACTAAGTGGAGAATCCTACTTCATGCTGATAATAGATGATTTCTCCAGAATGACATGGGTTGCTTTTCTCAAGAACAAATCAGAAGCACTGGAAAAGTTTAAGATATTCAAAGCATTAGCAGAAAATCAAACTGGATGCAAGCTAAAGTGTATCAGATCAGATAGAGGAGGAGAATTCATAGATTATGACTTTGCAGACCTATGTAATGAACATGGAATAAAGCAACAATTTACCATTGCAGGGACACCTCAGCAGAATGGAGTAGCAGAGAGACAAAACAGATCTGTACAACAAATGGCCAGAGCTATGATGCAAGAGAATAACATTATTCAAACCTTTTGGGCAAAAGTTGTACACACAGTAGTACATATTCTAAACAAAGCTCATTTAAGACCTAACAGTGACAAGACACCTTATGAGCTATGGCATGGTAAACCTGCATCAATCAAACACTTTAGAGTCTTTGGCAACAAGTGCTACAGAAAGAATAATGGTGAAAATATGGGGAAGTTTGATGCAAGAGCAGATGAAGGAATACTCTTAGGATATGCATCCAAGAGTAAAGGATATAGATGCTACAACAAGACACTTCGAAAAATTGTAGAAAGTATTGATGTAAGATTTGATGAAGAAATTCCAAGCAAGACAAGAGATATAGACTGCAGTAGCCATCCTGAAAATCATGAAGAAGAGGACCAAGATGATGAAGAAACAAGCAAAACATCAGAAAATGTTGAACTGAACTCAAAAACCCCCTCAAGATACACTCAAAAGAACCATCCAAAAGATCAAATCATAGGAGACAAGAGTGTAGGAGTGCAAACAAGAAGGCAGCTAGCTGAACAGACAGAAGAAGTATACATAGCAATGTTATCACAAATAGAGCCAAAGAAGTTTGAAGAAGCCAACAAGGACAAGTATTGGGTAAAAGCAATGAATGAAGAATTGGACCAAATTAAGAAGAACAATACCTGGGAACTAGTTCCTAGACCAATTGAGAAGAATATCATTGGTTCAAAATGGGTATTCAAAAACAAAATGAATGAGCAAGGACAAGTAATCAGGAATAAAGCCGGGCTGGTCTGCAAAGGATACTCACAAATTGAAGGGCTTGATTATGAAGAAACATTTGCCCCTGTAGCCAGAATGGAGGCTATCAGAATGTTCCTAGCATTTGCATGCTACCAAGACTTCAAGGTATATCAAATGGATGTAAAATCTGCCTTTCTTAATGGAGATCTAGACGAAGAAGTGTACATGGAACAACCAGAAGGTTTCTCATTGACATACAAAGAAGACTATGTATGTAGACTAAAGAAGGCCCTATATGGACTGAAACAGGCTCCTCGTGCTTGGTACTCAAGACTAGATAAATATTTGCAAAAACAGGGTTTTAAGAGAGGTGGAGTAGACAGCAATCTATACATAAAAGCCCATGAAAATGAACTCCTGATTGTTGTAGTGTATGTTGATGACATTATGTTTGGAAGCAACAAAGATGAACTAGCAAAAGGGTTTGCTGATGAGATGAAAACAGAGTTTGAAATGTCTATGATTGGAGAGCTTAGTTTCTACTTGGGACTGCAAATTCAGCAAAAGAACACAGGCACATTCATTTCTCAAGAAAAATACTTAAAAGAAATGCTGAAAAAATTCAAAATGGAGGACTGCAAACCAATGACAACCCCCATGATCACGGGATGCAAGTTGTGTGCTAATGATAGGTCTGCAGATGTAGATCAAAAACTCTACAGATCCATGATAGGAAGCCTGCTGTACTTGACAGCTTCAAGACCAGACATCATGCTAGCAGTAGGACTAGTGGCAAGATATCAAGCAGCACCTAAAAAAAACCATCTTCTGGCAGTAAAAAGAATACTCAGATATCTACAAGGAACAACACAGTATGGACTTTGGTATCCTAAAGGCAAAAGCTTCACTTTAACAACATACACAGATGCAGATTGGGCCAGTTGTGTTGATGACAGGAAAAGTACAAGTGGAGGTGCTTTCTATCTAGGAGAAAGTTTGGTGGCATGGTTAAGCAAGAAACAAACATCCATCTCTCTGTCTACAGCTGAAGCAGAATATATAGCAGCAGCAGCATGTTGTACACAAGTCATGTGGATGAAGCAAACTCTTCAAGACATGAAGGTAAGCATTGATGAACCTATCTCAATAAAATGTGATAATACAAGTGTTATAAGTATATCTAAAAATCCTGTACTTCACTCAAAAACTAAACATATTCCAATCAAGTATCATTTCCTCCGAGAACAAGTGGCTCAGAAGACAGTAAAGCTGGAATATGTACCAACAAAAGAACAAACAGCAGATATATTTACCAAACCTCTTGCTAGAGAACCATTTCAATATTTGAAAGATAAACTAGGGGTAGTATCTGCAGATGCTACTCTCTGATATAAAGAGAAAACACAATTTCAGGGGAGAACAAAAACGAAAATATCATTTCAGGGGGAGAACAAAAGAAAAATTATCATTCTAGGAGGAGAACAGTCAGCAAGGAAAGCATGAATCAGGTCCTCAGGATCAAAGGATTAAGGCAAAAGAACACCAAGTTATTATCCTAGAGTTATCTACATTATTCAAGCATCAAAAGGTCAATTACAGAGCAAAAGGATCAGTATTGTGCTATGAAACATTATATTAAGAATCTAAAACATAAAAGACGAGTAGTGATTATACATCCCTGACTAGATAAAGTTGATACAATGTATTCTATGAAGTATCATTATTCTCACTTTTAGCTCTATACAAGTGAAAGAACTGTATCAATTTATAGTGTATATTCAAATTTGATAATCCTCAAAGTGTTCTCTCAACAAGTATTATACATCACTATGGAGCAGCGTGGTACAAAGTCAGCATAAGAGGGCCTAAACATAACTCAGAGAGAGGAAATGCAAAAAGCAACCCTTTTCCATTGATGTCAAAGGGGGAGGAAGAGCAAACAACAGGAGGAAGAGCAGGAAAACGGGAAGAGAAAACAACAGGAGGAAGAGCAGGCAAACAGGAAGAGAAAACAACAGGAGAAAGAGCGAGCGAAGCAGGACAATGTGGCCCATGTCAATGCAAGGGGCGGAAATGTTGTCATTGATGGAAAAGGAGGTAGCATGTCTGCGGTAAGTAGAGATGGCTGATAGGAGGCGGCAAAGAAATGAATATAGGGAAAGTAAAGGCGAGAGGGAAGCAATGGAGACGGATCGGGTATCTAGTGATAGAGCGAGCGGAGAGTGACAAAAGCGGCAGAGGCAGAGCCACAGGTGTTATTGTAGAGAAACCGATGTTATTCCAAGAATATGTATATATATATATATATATATATATATAAATTCTAAGATTTTTTTTTTATACAGCCGGGTGTTACACATAATATAATTTAATTTCCGGACTTTATATTCAAATGCTTCTTGTGTTAGTTGAAGAACTGGAAACACGGCAGTTTCCCCTGCTTTGGAATTGTACATACCTAGAGTGTAATGAGCTGCGAATCGGGCGTGAACTCGACTCTGTGGGGATGACCTTCATACACATAGCGCGGGGATGAATGAGGTGAGACTCTGGTGAGTATACTTGGAACCATAATCTGAATAATATGTCTATAATTGAATGGAGCGGAACCATGGTGAAAAAAAAAAAAAAAAAATATATATATATATATATATATATATATATATATATATATATATATATATATATATAAAATTGAATGGAGCAGAGTTGAATCATAATAACACATTGAAAAGTGAGCGATTTTTTAAAATAATAAAGACGGATGGAACCATGAGTGGGGAAGTGGAACCATGACCCGATGAATAGTAATAGTGGTTTGGAGCGAACGGTGGATTTCATCGCACCACTATTATACGGAAGGTGGTATTTTGGAGTTTCGCAGCGATTCCATTGATTGATCGACGCGTGTCCCTGGATGAACAATAAAACCACCATTTAGGAGCGCCATCGTGTGTTATTGTTTGCGCATGTTGATTGAGCGATATACGTTGGATCGGGCAACGTAATACCAATCGTCGGATGGGCGTGTGGGTTAACAGAGGTACGGTGTGCATTCGATTGGTCCTTTGGTTGTATTGTGGGCCCGAGGCAGAGTCATATACAATGAATTTGGTTTATAAGTTTTATTCGACATATTGTAATCTTAGTATGACGCTTGGTGAGTTATATTAAAAAGAGTTTAACCAAGGTTAATCATATTGGCGGTCAATCCTTACGGATGTCGGGTTATTTGCGTGAATGAATTGCATATATATATATTATATAGGTTGAGATATTATGTTGTGTGTATAATGTTTGAATATGAATAGTGTGGGAGAATTGTTATTCGGGTGTAAAATGAGATTGGATCAAAGGATAACTAAATCCAAAAGAAGAATTAAGTAGTGAGACTGCAATTCCTTGGCTTGGAGTTTTTATTTGAGTACCGATCAGGAAACAAAGAACACCTTTTGTTAGTGCAGTGTTGGAGCGGTTAAGATGATTGGTTTTATTTTTGACAAAGGACTTGTTATATTGGGAGATATAAGGTTTTAAAGGTATTCATTAATCAAATTCTAAGAATTTGATGAATGAATTGAACAGAGGATTAAGAAGACCCTTACTGAATAAAAAGATGAGAATTGGGCATTGTGAGATTTTCAGGATGGCGCACAGCTTTCGGAAATGAAGCTTGGGATGCATTTACACACAGTTAAGTGAAATATTGAAAAGTATTGGGAATATGGTTGATTTATTAACACTTCAGATTTAAGCATTGGAACTGTCAGCGTAGAACAAAGCAAAGATTGTGAGATTTCTCGGACTTGGGAAATGATTGGGCATGAAACTTGAATGCAATTATGGAAAAGGAAAAAGAAGAGGAGAGCATGCATAGATGAAATTTCGGTGAACAGGAATAGGTACAGGAATGAGTTGGACAGATGAATAAGCACAGAAAATAGGGAATATGCAGATGACAGTGAACAAAGTATATACTGAACAGGTTCTTAACAGCAGCAGGAAAAGACAAATCCAGTAAAGCCAAAATCCAGAAAAGGAGCTGAGTGAAATTGAAATATGTAATTAAAAATGTGAATGTAAATGTTGTAATTAATTTTTTATTGTTTGTGATGCAAAGGAAAGTATCCTAAGGAAAAGACAAAATCCCACTGTAGCATGAAACTTGTACATATTGTAGTAATTCTAAAATTGAGTTGAAAAAGGAATAAGAAGATAGAAGCCAAAGAGTCATGACTGTTCACTTCAAATTCCTTGTGAAATACAAACAGTCATGTGAGAATTTCTATATATAATATCAATTTTGATAAGCTTGAGAGAGAGAGAGAGAGAGAAAATATAGAGAATGTAGAATATAGAAGAATAAGGCAGAGAAGATTAAGAGAAGAAGAGCATAAAAGAAGCTACAGAACAGAGTTGATATCTGAAGTAAATCAGCAAACATTCAGTTTGATAAATTGAGGAAGTTGGAGCTTCCCTATCAAGTTGCAGCTTGATAGCTGTCAGTTGTAGCTGACTGAGGTTGAAGCCTCCTGTAGGTTGGTGCCTGCAGAAAATTGAAGGGAGTTGGTGCTTCCTTGCAAGTTGTAGCTTGTAGAATTGAGGTTGGAGCCTCCTGTAGGTTGGTGCTTGCAGAAAAACAGTGGTGAGAGGGAGTTGGAGCTTGTCTTTTCATCACAACAACAATAAGATGTGTTTTTCTCCCTTTATGGGTTTCCACTTATGTCTGGTGTCTCTGTGCATGATATTTATGTATTGATCTGATATGTATCATCTGCTTAATACCTACTGCTCTCATATTAAGTCTACTGCTATATTATACTAATACTTGCTGCTTACATTCTAAGATTACTCACACATTAAATTTGATATGAATAATTTTAATGAAAAGTTTTAAAAGATCAGGAATGTGTTAAACTGATTCACCCCCCCCCTCTCATTTTAACTAAAGGTTCAACAAAGATCAGCATAAGACTGCCTTTATTTGTCCATGGGGTACTTTTTCTTACAAGAAGATGCCTTTTGGTCTTAAAAATGTTGGGGCTACGTTTCAGCGGGCCATGTCATATGCCTTCCACGACATCAAACATATTATCGAGGCGTACTTGGATGATTTATTTGCTCGTTCTCGAAAGAGAATTGACCATCCTGCTCACCTCCGTCAAGTATTTGAACGATGTCGTTTCTACAAGATTAGGTTGAATCCGAACAAGTGTGTTTTCGCGGTCACATCCGGTCGGTTATTGGGATTCATTGTGTCTAGGGAAGGGATTAGGGTAGACCCCTTCAAGGTTGAGGCAATACTTCGGTTGCCTCCCCCGTCATCTATTCGTTAACTTCAAAGTCTACAAGGAAATGCTAATTTTCTTCGGAGATTTATCGTAAATTATGCCGAAGTTACCAAAGGATTTATGAGATTGTTGAAGAAGGGTGTTCCATTATCTTGGGATGACTTCGCTCAACGTCGATGCTTTGAAAAAAGTATTGACCTTCGCTCCTTTATTGAGTCCACCTGATTATAGCAGTGATTTCCTTTTGTATCTTGCAGCAGCAGAATCTACCATTGGTATGGTTCTGGTTTAGGAGGATGATGCTCTTGCCGAGCATGTTATATACTATCTTAGTCGAGGATTGGTAGGACCTGAACTCCGGTATACTCCGATAGAGAAGCTAGCTTTAGCAGCTATTCATGTTGTACAGCGACTCAAACATTATATTCTTCTACGAAAAACTTATGTTTTGGCAGCCGCCAATCCATTTCAGTTTGTTCTCAGTAGGCAAGTGATTAGGGGCAAATACAATAGATGGATTGTGATTTTGCAGGAGTTTGATCTTGAGTTTATGTCTGCCAAGTCCAAGAAATCATTGGTTTTCACAGAATTAATCTCTGAGTTTCCCTGTGGAGAAGAGATATTCTATGATGAATCCTTCCCGGACGAACATTTGTTTCTCATCTCTCCACAGGATCCTTGGTATGGAGATATCATTGTGTATCTTCAGACCGCGAAGTTTCCCTCTACTTTTTCGAAAGATGAGCGTCGTACGTTGCGTCACTTGGCTAAGAATTACTTGATTATTGGTGATGCTTTATACCGTTGAGGCGTTGATTCAATCCTGAGACTTTGCTTAACTCTCGAAGAAGCTGAGGCTGTGCTGAATGATTGCCACAGTGGAGCTTGTGGTGGTCATTTATCTGAACTTGCTACAACCCAAAAAATCTTGCATGCTGGATACTTTTGGCCTTCAATTTTCAAAGATTGTATGGAGACGGTCAAAAGGTGTCATCCATGTCAAGTTTATACTCGAAAAATGCGCGCTCATCCAGCTCCGCTTTTTCCAGTCATTATTGTTGGTCCCTTTAAAAAGTGGGGTATCGATTATACTACTTGTAACCCGCCTTCGGCTAAAGGTCACAAGTATATTATTGTAGCAGTAGACTACTTTACGAAGTGGGTTGAGGCTATGCCTACTTTTGGGAATGATGGTGAGACTGCAGCTCTTTTTATTTTCAACCAGGTTATTGCTCATTTTGGTATTCCTAGAGAGATTGTCACTAATCATGGCAGTCATTTTCAGAATAGCATGATGGCTGAGTTGGCTCTAAAATTAGGTTTCCGACAGGAGCATTCATCTCTGTATTATCCTCAGGCCAATGGGCAAGTGGAAGCCGTGAATAAATCCTTGAAGACCATTCTTCAAAGGAAAATTAATAAAGCTCGATCCAAATGGCATATCATGTTGTATCCTGCACTTTGGGCATACATGACGTCAGTGAAAACTGCAACTGGCTTTACTCCGTTTCAACTAGTTTACGGGCTGGAATCCGTATTTCCCATTGAATGTGAGATTCCTTCTCTTAAGTTAGTTGTTGAGCTTCTTCCTGACACTTCTAGTCTTGAAGAACGTCTCCTTCATCTGGAACATCTTGATGAGCAGTGTCGGGATGCAACCACAATGAATGAGGCGCATAAGAAACGAGTTAAGGTTCAGTACGATAAGGCGGTCAAACCTAGGGTGTTCTCGGAAGGCGATCTTGTTTTGGTATATGCCCAAGAGAAGGATGCCTTGGGCGTAGGAAAGTTTATGTCTATGTGGTATGGCCCCTTCATCGTCAAAAAAGTCCTTAAAAAAGGAGCATATACCTTGGTTGATTTTGAAGGAAATGAGTTGCCGGAGCCCAGAAATGGGCTCTATTTGAAAAAGTATTATGCCTAGGCTTCGGCCTGGCATTTTGCTTTTGTATATAGTAGTTTTTTGTTTTGTACATATCTTGTTTTTAGGTCTTTGATGTGATGGTGATGTTTTTGATCTGCTTTGGCAGGTTGTGTCGAATGTCATGAGTCATTATGGTTTCGCCGATGGTGCTAGTAGACACAACCGGAATTTGGCTTCCGCGGCTTGGGTGCTTCATCATCCATCCGGTCAACTGTTAATATCAAGAGGATTTTGCATTGGTCCTACTTCCAATAATATAGCAGAATACACTGTCGTTATTTATCTACTCTCAGAGGCAATATCTTTGGGTGTTGATTCGTTGGTAGTTTTCTTGGACTCCCAGCTGGTGGTGTCGCTGTTGAACAATACTTATCGGGTTCGAGATCCATTTTTACTCCGGTTGTATTTGAGGGTACGTTTGTTACAAATATCATTTCAATTTTTAACTTTCATTCATATTCCTCGAATAGACAATTGGATGGAAGACTCATTAGATAATCAAGCAATTGATTGGCATATTAATCATTCCATACATTAAAATTTAATCATCAAAAACATCATAAATTTTCATACATTTGTCACATCACATCAAAAATCGTTGTATATATATATCATCAGAGTGTTCAAAAAACTATACAAAATTTGGATCCATATGTCATACAAAATTAGGGCTTATGCCCGATCATGTTCAATATCAAAAAATATATAGTCATCCGGTAATCATATCTATCTACTCCTGTGGTCCCTGCCCAAAATTTGTGTTCCTATAGAACACGACTGCAGTAGCGACTCAGCGGAATAACCGCACCCAGTCACGTGGTACTCCCACCACCCGTCTCTGGATGGCCTCAGGCAGATCTTCCACTGCAGCCATAGGCACTTGGCAAGTTAACCCCTCCAAGTTCCTTTGTATAGCATGGAGGGTTCTGTCTGGGTCTACTGTATCTGCCTCGCCTCTGCAGCGCTTATGCCGTGGGTATCCCTCAGGACGGACTGGTCTAATATCTGTATCATTATCGTCATAATATTGTCAGTCATTTTGGGATCCAATCAAAAACATGTTTTTTTTTTACATTTTTCACATATATTGAAAAAATCCAAAAAAAAATCATATAATCAGAAAAATACAATCTTACCAATTGCGCCCCATGCCGCGCCAGGTGGAAGGACGAGGTCTGGATCACCACGGAAATACATACCGGCATAGGGGTAATCCTCCACAACGATGACTTGTTCCGCCCACCATTGGAAGAACTCGTCATCCCAGGTAGTTCGGGGAACTTCACTTCCCCCCAGTCTCTTCATTAAATCCGCCCATCGGGCAATTCTTGGGTCTCTTGGGCTGTTGATTGAAGAGATCACTTTGGGTTGAAGCCCAGGAATCTTCTCGAAGAAGAATGTCATCAAAATCGTTCCATATCCGAAATGCTTTGTTTTTTCTTTTCGGATGGAGGTCAGTTGTTGCTTCATGTTCAATAGTAGAGCTGTGCACCAATCATATAAATGAGTTAAGAATTCCACAGCTATACTCATTTGAGTCCTGGATGCCTAGTGCAAGGAAGCAGATCCTGCTACCCTGCCAATGGTAAATAGGAGGATTTTCATGTGCAAGTCTCTTAAATCTCTTATAGAAATTTGAGTCCGAACTTTCTTGGACCTCTCTACACAGTAGACGTGGACATAGTCATCCACAGTAAGCCCTCCCAAAGGCTTGCCATGCAAATCTACTGGGTCTCCCCTCCAGGAGAGTCCAGTAATAAAATAGATGTCGTACACCTCGATGTGTATGGGAATTTGATCTATTATGAAGCAATCTTCCTCTGGTTCCCAATAATTTACAAGCATTTCGAGCAACCGAACATTACTCTTCATATTTGGCATTTTGAAAAATTTGAGCAATCCACAATTTCGGAGGATATTGAGCGATAATTGATCTTGCATTACTTCATTATCTATTGCACTATGCTCATGTTCCCTCCAAGATATAGTCATCCTGAAAAAATTCATTCATTTGTCCATTAGAAATGCGTTTTTTCATTTCGGGTTGCGCATACGCGACTTACTTTGTACACAGTCACGTATATACACGTATTGTTCCATATAAACCCACGTATGCGCAGAGCCGCAATTTTAAATAAACATTTCTACGGTGAAAATTCAAAATTTTTACTTTATCAATGGACAAAATTGATAACAATGATGGATTAAGAGCTTACCTGACTAGTTCGGCGAAGTTTGACTGTCGATTGCTCCTGTTTTAATGAAAGAGACTTTTTCTCCAGAGCTCTTTTTCCCAAATCAACAAGTAACAATGAACCAAATGTGAGGTAACATGTGTATTTATGCCCAGAATTTGAAAATTTTTGCAAAAATTTGTTATGCTTATTTTTTCAATCTATCTTAAGCTGCATAATCTGGATGCTTGGAAGTGCCCATATTGGTATATTTTCAGGTACATTTTGATGAAGTTGAGATTTTTCCCAGTTTTTTATCCATGACTACTGACCTGTCATGGCAGGTATATGATCTTCACTGGCATATAGGTTAGGGAATTCATTCTTCCATTGCATTCTGCATACTAGCCTCCATTCTGATCACTTGCCATAGGGTCGATCCCATTAGGTCATGAATACTTAACCCGTTTCACTCGCCGATTTTTTAATCATGACTTGGTGGTAGAGCCTTCCTTTGCATGGGCTTCCTAGTTAGTTCCTCGCTATTACTCGTTACCCATGCTGCGTTTTTTGTAGGCTCGAGAGTCCTCTTTAGTTCCACCATGACTTATGTGTTGAAGCTTCATTCTTCTTCTTCTTCACTATCATTTTTCTGGCCATTACCCTAGAGGCTCCCTGGTGTTGTTGAGTTGTACTACTGCATTGCATATTGGCTACTTGTTTATCCTGGCCTTTAGCCGGCTTCATTTGGACTCGATGTTTAAGCCATCCTTTTACCTTGACTGTTTGTACAAGTTAACCGTTGCATGCACTTAGCTATTGCGACTTGACACCCTTTTTACCCATGGATGGAACATTCCTTTGAGTATCGCTTACCAGTTTCTGCCACCTTACATTGAGCATAGGATTGTTCCTATCCCAGGAACTAGTGCATATGTTTCCTGATACTCGTTCTATCCATTGTACCATAGCATTCTTTTATTCTTTTTTCAGGATTATTATATGAAAAAGACAAAAAAATAAAATATAACAAAAAGAGCGGGAACGAGATGTTACTTCATAATTTGATGGCAGTACAATGTCAGTTTGTCGCCCTTGAACAAAGCACATACACTTATATATTTCCTTCATTTTGGGATAGTTTTATTTTTGACCTAGGTTCATCTTTTTCCTTGTTTCACTGGTCAGTCCTCCCTCGGTTGGTTATCTCTTCCAACAATATGGAGAGTTTGTTTTTTCCTCCTGCATAAAAAAACTTATACAGTGTCATTTTTTACTGCCATGGTCATCACGAGTCGTGCTTTTTTTCAAGGGAAGGTTAAACCAGAGTCGGCCATTCCGCGGTGTCTCTTGACTCATTATTCAGTTGGCCTTCCTAGTCTTGTCAGTCTCTTGTTCTATCACATCATATGTTTTGGTCTTCCGCTCATGCTGGTTTGAGAGGGTCTCCATTGACTTCTTGCTGGCAGGTTTGTCTCTCATCGACTACGACACATTGCTTTGAGAGTAAACCTAGAGCCGCACCCTGGCCCTATTTCCATCATTGATAGGTGAACTTGTGCTCAGCATTTGATCATCATTATGGGTCTTTGACTGAGTGGTTTTCCTTGTGTTCGACATCAGCATACATTATCACACTTGGGAATCGTGCAGTACCTTGATTTCCATTTGACCCTATTGGTGGGTATCTCGCCTCTGTGTCAACTTTCATTATTGGTTGGTTCAGAGGGTTTCTTCCGTGCGCTAGCTTCATCTTGTGCATGTCAGAAACGTACTTCGGTTTGGTTCTGTCACTCTACTTCATCTGATTCCTTCCAAATCTTGGCCTACGGGTTACACTCGCGCTGAACTGATGTGGGATGCCTTAATGCCTTCCTTCTAGCAAATCTTTTCCCATCGACTCTGACTCATTTCTCTGGGAATAAGGTCTAGAGTCTTTTTGTCAGTACCTTAGGGTTTGCAGTCATCAGTGGCAGACTCTTTGCTATCAACAGTGGGGATTCATCATTGCCTCCTGATTGGTAGATTCTTCCAAGTGTTCGACTTCAACTCATTTATCCGCACTTGTTAGATTGTACTGGGGCACCTTGACACTCATTTTCATTATTGGTGGGTTGTCTCGCGTTGGTTAACGGTATACATTATTGACCGGTAATCCAACAATTTCTCACATGGTCGACTTCAGCTCATTTATTCCCATTGTGTAGAATTGTGCCATAGTGATCGGTGAAGACCTCGGGTTGCATCAGCATTTCTTGGTTCACTTTTGATAGTCCATTCAGTTTCTGCCAGTGATGTCGTTCACCCTTATATGTTGCAGTGTCAGTACAACAGCATCCTATATGTTGGCTCCCGAGTTGCGTGATTGTACCATGTGTTCCACCCCTTATGATTTGGTACCTAGAGATTCAGTTACTTTTGTGATCAGACATCCATTTTCAGCACTATTGATCAGTTTGATATATGTGATACTTGGACATTGATTCCGACTTGTACTTTCGGTCCGTGCTCAGTGGATTCATTGTGTACTTTCAGTTCAGATATACTTGTATACATTCTGGATCTATTCTGTACTTTCTATATGGATATATTTTTGACTGAGCATGGGTATGCCCGCCTCAGACATGAGCTGACTCTCTGTTTTCTTTCATTGGTTTTTGGCAGGCTGAAATCTGGTGAAGTCCTCTCTTGTCCTTGCGAAGTTCTTTCTATGTGCATAATATATTTCGGCCATCATGTACCCCTTCTGACCTCATATATTAGGGGGCATCTGTTATAGCATCATTTTTCACCCTCATGTGATTCATGATTGTCTTTTTTGGCCTTGGGCACCCATTCCCACAGACTTGAATAAAAGTTCATAAAAAACAGTGTTTCAAATCCCATACGCGGGTATGCCTAGAATTTTTTGCATGTATACGCGAGTCCATAGATACTTTTTTGCGTATGCCATTAAAATCATTAAAAATATATAATATAAATCCCTATTTTCGAGGTTGGGTTGATGGTTATTCCAGTAATTCAACCACCCAACCCATGGCCAACTGTTTCCAACTAATTGAAACTACTTTGAGGGAGTATAAAAGCCCCTCATATGCATGACCTAAGGGAGAGAGAGAAATTATAGATATTATACTCTGTTGAAGCCCCAATTCAAGTCTGATTTCCCATGCCTCCTGCACTTCCCAAATTTTTACAAGAAACCCTTATTTCCTGGAGATGTTCATCAGCTTATATGTCATCTCGTGTGCACAAGTCTTGAAAGTATCCTAGCGAGGCAAGGGCGGGACGGATCCGGACGACGGTCTGTTCAAAGATCGTGGAAGGATTCAGGTGATCTCTCCACCTTTCTATTACTGTACATGGTGTTCATAATGAAGAAGAACCATCTTGTTCCAGAATTCACGTGTTAATATCTGCTTGCATATGTGAAAAGATTGTTATTTAAACATTCATTATTGTTTATATGATGTTTCACATGGATTACACTGACATTTAGGAGAGATATATGTTGTACAACTAGATTTCCATGCACGTTTCTTCTTGGTTTTCAGGTTGAAGAGGAAGAAGGGTTGTTGGGGGTTTGCACCCCGTGGGATCTACATCAAACGTAGGATTACGGGTGAGTTCTACAATCGTTGTTATCTAGTTTTTAGCGTACAAGTGTGGTTGTGTGAGTCCTTCTTGAATAGCATGCCCTGATCTGTGGAGGTTTTGACCCAACGACCTCTAGGGAGTTATTTCCCGAAACACAAACTCAACCCTTAACTACCTGAGTTGTGAAATTGCATATTCGCAGAGCCTCTCCCTTAGCCTGTCACCTGGTTCTGGCTTAGTCAGCGGATCATCATGCAACATCTTAGACTAGGGGTTTTCAAACTAATGTTGTCTTTCCATGAGTGAATTCGAGATGCAGGAACTTTATCATACCATGACAGGATGATGAAGAAGTATATGGAGAAGGAGAACGTGCTAGAAGACACCTTTGTAGTTGAATATGCAAGTTGATCAATCAGGAGAAATCAAAGAGACACGAGTTTGACCGCAACTCAAGACCTGACATCACTAAGGACTCCTTACCTATAAGCCATAAAGAGGTGGATAGAAGAGCATTCTCAAGAATAAATATTGCAAGAAGAAACAAGAATGACTTGACATTTCCATGTTATCATGCAGTCCATGGCATCAGTGTCATGTCATGTCATGTCATGAGTCACTATATGCCACATCATTTTTGTGGATTATGTAAATTTGTATTCGAAAATGTATTGTAAATAGGAAGTCCAAAGAACATGTACAAAATTTGAAGATCAATGTAAAGTCGAAAAGTCATAGGAATTCAAACAGTCATGAGGGTAGTCGAAGATTCACAAGGAAGGTGAAGCATCACTCCCCTCGCCCCCCCCCCCCCCCCACATTGGTTATATATACACCCTCATTTTATGAGAAAAGGAATTTTCACCTTGGCTCCTCCTGCAAGAAATTAGAGATACAAGCCAGTTATTTTGGGGAGCAAGGAGTGGCTCCAACACTCCACTATTGGAGCTAGTAGTGTTCATTGTATACATGTGTCTTTGGAATTTTACTTAATATTTGAAGCTTGATGGCCAACACATCCTTCATGCATGTATTATGAATATTTGTAAGACTATTATGTGAATGTTTGTAACTCAAGTTTGTTTTCACTTGTGTTAAAGTAGTTGAACTATTTTAGTTATTTTAGTGCTTATCATATTGATAATGTGTTGTAGTGGTTGTTATGATTGTCGGATCCTTGTGGACTATTCCGCTAGATGTTAGACAAATATTTTTCGATTTTTTTATGGTCGCAATGATAGATTTGTATTTGTGTTATATTATTTTTTGGTGTTAGATGAATTCTTCTTGTTTGTGCGTGTTTCTACTACGGTGGTATTACTACATCTCTTTTAGGGGTTCGATGCGGGAGCATCATGGTTCCAAAAATTTGTACATTTAGTAGAATCTAGGGGGGTCTTGTATTTTTCAAAAGAGTTGGTTTTCCTAAGTATTTAATTAATGTAATTTTAAATATTTTGAGTGATTTATGTGAGACATTTAGAATAGGGTTTAATTAAAATATCGAGAGGCATATTTTTAAATGTTCTCGAATGTAGGAGAACATGAGTGATTGATGAGTGATTTGCGTGGATTGAGATATTCTAAAATATTGTAAATCTTAGATTAGAAAGTAGTCCATGATTTATGGAGGATCCTTAGGATTTAGTTGAATGTTGATATCCTCAAGGGATAAAGAAGAGATTTTAGGAATTAATTGAGGACTTAGAGTATTCTTAGGATTTTGTTGAGTAACCTATGGATCTAAACCAAAATTGGTTACTAGAACCTTTTGTATAAATTTGTAAAGCCTCAAAGGCACAAACAATGAAAAAAAGAGATATAGATTCATAGAGAGGGAGTTGAATTGTAGCCTACGGGGAATATAGAGAGAGAGAGGAAGAGAAAAGGGCCATGTAAAGGCAGATCGAGGCCAAAGCTAGATTGTAAAACATGTTTTTATTTGTATTTGTACATTTATTTAATGAATGAGGAAATTGAATTCATTGTGAATGTGTGTGTTATTACTTTTATGTGCTTTGAGTGATCCAGTAGCTTGTGAATTTATGGTTTGTGTGTGATAAACCATGTGAATGAATTCAAATTGTATATATAAGTCTTTTCTAAGTGATAAAGGGCTTAAGATTGGGTAGAATCTAGGGTGATTCCAATCTAGAGCTAATAGATGTGTGTACAGTGTCAAGTAAAGGACAAATTACGAATTTCGGAAGAAGAGGAGAAATATAGAGAGTGTTATGTATTCATGTTGGAGTAGTGCGGAGGAGACCGTATTTCAAAGCATTGAAAGTATAAAGAACAAAAATTTGATTAAAGACTAAAGCACGGAGAGATTTGCATGGAAGAATTCCGAACAACAAAGGAGGAGTAGTGGGGCGAAAATAGAGCGAGCAGAGCGGCATAAAGTCGAGGGGGATCGGACGGTCGTGATCAAGCCAACGGTGAGAGATGAACGGTTAAGATGGCTTCGTAGAGTAAGTTGTGAAAGTACGAAGTTGACGTGTGTCATCTTGGCGCTATTTTCGCATCGGCGATAACTAAGTTTTATAAATCAAGGAGTTCGCAAGATAAATCGAATAACTTGCGATGCGATAAAGTTTGAAAGTTGTGAAGCGGCAAAAGGGTTATTCCATGTGTCGGCATTGCGCAACATCGTGTATCGACTAGTTTTAAAGTTTAGTGTTAAAACTTTGCAAGGTAACAAAGATAATTTGCGATGTGATGCGTAAGTCGAAGGATGTGATGTGATGGGAGGAGCCACATGTCGTAATTGCGCATTAGCGCTCATCGTTGATCTTATGGCTTGATGTTATCGGTAGAGTGGTAATTTGTGGGCAAGAAATTGCAACGTATTGTGATTGGTCTACGGATGACGGGACCCTAGAACCACTGTTACGCGTATATGTAAGTGAATTAAGGTTATGTGGGTTATGTTATAAAGTTAAGAGATTTTGATTGCTAAAGTATGTATGTATTATCCGTTGTGCGTAATAAGGAATTTATGTGAGCCATAACCCCTAGACTCGAATAAATCGTATAAGTGAAGGTGTGTATGAAAGTAAGGTTATGAAGGGGTGACGAGATAAAAGTAAGGGTTTATATTATTGAGTTAAAACCCGAGAGCCACTTATGGATAATATTCTACGTGCAATTGATTTTAAAAGGAGCATGATGTGCTTAGATGTGGGGTTAATTACGCTAACTCGCATAAGTGAATATTAGCGGCCTATGGTCGCATCAATTTAGTATCGGAGCGAGAAAAAAACTATTTTGGAGAATAATTTAGAGAAAGTACACTCCACGAAAAGATAAATGAAAGTGGGCTTGTCCTTTGAAGAAAATTCAGAACTTGTGAAATTATTTTATTTTATAATTGGCATAACAGATTTGTGAACAAAAAACGAGTTTTTGAAATCGAGACTAGCAAGAGTTATTTGAAGAGAACAGAACGGGAAGAGTTTTCGAGAGAATCAGAGTGGCGCAGCATAAGCAAAGAGAAGAATCGGATCTAAATCTAGTTGAGTAAAGAGATATAAGGAAAATTCTACTTTTGAGGAGAAAATAGATCAAATTATTAAAAGGACAAATTAATAAAAAAAATTTATGAAGAGATAGTGACAACTTAAAAATAGTGAAGGTAAATTCAGCAGACAAAAAAAGAGAAAGCTGCAACAACAACATGTGTTCGGAAAATTGGATAGTGAGGTATGGTCTTCATGTTTTCGGTTAATTAATGATGAATTATTGATTGAAAGAAATGCTATAAAGATGTTTGATGATTGTAGCCAAGAACAAGCAGATTTTTTTTGATGATGATGGCAATGAACCTATCCAACTAGAGGTTGGAAGAAAGGAGAGAGGTGACTCGAGTGCAGAAGCCAAAGGAGAAGCGAAAGCTCTAAAAGGTTCAAGAGAATGAACCAAGAGAGATAATACCTAGGGAGATATCAAGCTCGGAGAGGAAGTTTGATAAGGTATTGAGTAGCAAGAGGAGATTGCTACAAGAGAATGCTATGTTGCGGATCACCAATCGAGCATGGATGGGATCATGAGGAAGATGGCCATGGAGGGTCATAGAAGAGGTTCTAGAGAATGTCATGAAGGTAATATGAGTAATGAGGAGCGAGAGAGAAATATTGCAATGATGAGAGTATGGTTGGAAGTACTACAGGGGATGGCTACAAGATAAAGAGAATGAATACGAAAGACATGGATGGAGAATGAGGAAACGGGTTAGATGGAACCTATTGAAAAAAAATATGGAATGTCAAACTGATAAATGAGTTTAGAGAACTTGAGAAGAGAAATATTGACTTGTTGGAGAAGGAGAGATTCAAAGGAATTGAGTCACAACAAAAAAGGATCTGTTGAAAACCAAAAATTACATTGTGAAATATTGGTGCTTGAAGCATCAAACGAGACCGAAAGGTATTTTATTTTTAAAACTAATGATTTATGTATGATTGCAGGGTACATCACAATATGATTAACAAAACTTTAGAGTTTTGTTAAGAAGAAGGAGCAGAATCTGAAATCTGTTCAGATTAATACCGAGATAGCAAGATCTCGAAAACGAAAAGGAGACAGAAAGGTCTCATGGAAATATGCAGCGAGAATATTGAAGTCGGTAACGATGAAGATTGGAATAGCATATATGAGTTAAGAAATGAAGATGAAGAAAAGGTATTTACTATGCCTAATGAGTTCGGAATTTTTAAGCATGATTATTTAGATTTAGCGAGAGGAAGAAGGACCATTTGATGATGGGTCAACAACAAGTGAAGGTACTGAAAAACTCTATAAAGTTTCCAAATTATACTCCAATTGAAATTATTGAGTCATATATAAAGTTAGACCTTTAAAGAAGAAAGTTGTAAGAGCGAGAGGATATATACTCAAGATAAATTGTTGAAGAAGGAAGACAAAGAAATTTGTCATGAATGACAATCATAAAGAAGAGAGAATGGTAATAAGAGTTCAACAAATTGACATTACATAGGAAGGAGTTCGTTATTGTGAACCGGAGAGCGAGGGAGACATCCTTGCAACGGATGATATGGAGGAGAGACTAGTTTACGAGTCTCGTGAGTTCTTTGGAGAATTTAAATCAACATACCGATGTGCTCGACAAAAGGAGTTAGAGGAAAACTTAGAGCAACATATTGAGATGTTTCCAGAGAAGGAAAAAGGCAATGAGGCCTTATATTTTTAAATTCGATAATGTTTTATGATTACGTAGATAAAGATGAGACAAACATGTTTCAAGTTGAAGGAGAGTCGATTTTAGAACCGAAGAATACTGGAAGTTGCCAAGTAAGGCATAATGATGAGGAAGATGTAAAGCATGAAGATATTGTGCTTGAAGAAGATAAATTGATCGTCAGAATCGATCAAGGAAGTGAAGGACAATCACCGAGGGTTGTCAAGGAAGAGGAAGGAAAATGTGTTGGAATTGATGAAACAAACATATTGATGATGTGTTCGAGATGAGAAAAGTACAAAGGGAATTGGAGGACAATTTATTTTTTTGAAAGTAAAATTGCAAGTAGTGAGCGAGAATGGGGATGTTCCGAAAAGAGATATCTTAAGAGATATTCGAGAAATTTGGGAGGCAACAATGTCCGGAGTAATATTTGTAGCAATGTCTAAAACAATATTTGCAGACAGTAAATGGAGTAAATTCCAAGTTTAAAAAGCGGAAATTGAAGCAAGAAGAGATGGGAAAAGAAGAAGCAACAAATGGCAGAGTGATTACCAGTCGAAGATAAAGCGGACATATATATTCAAAGAATAATAAGGTTAATGATGAAGGTGTCTCGAAGAAGACAACGACAAGAAAACAAAGCAATAGCAAGCAAGAGAAAGACAACAACAGATCGTGAGACCATAGCCGGTGTGGTAATACAACATAAAGTATGGAGACTTGGAGAACAACAACAAAACAACGAAAAGGAAGAGAGGTAGCCAAAGATAAAATTAAAAACTAAAGTTTGGGATCCAGGAAGAATTCCATTAGCATTGAAGACTCATGATCTAGAGATCATGATTATTTTCTACCTTCGAGTCCGATGTAGGAGCATCATGGTTCCAAAAATTTGTACATTTAGTAGAATATAGGGGGGTCTTGTATTTTTCAAACGATTTGGTTTTTCCTAAGTATTTAATTAATGTAATTTTAAATATTTTGAGTGATTTATGTGAGACATTTAGAATAGGGTTTAATTAATTATTGAGAGGCATATTTGTAAATGTTCTTGAATGTAGGAGAACATGAGTGATTGATGAGTGATTTGTGTGGATTGAGATATTCTAAAATATTGTAAATATTAGATTAGAAAGTAGTTCATGATTTATGGAGGATCCTTAGGATTTAGTTGAATGTTGAGATCCTCAAGGGATAAAGAAGAGATTTTAGGAATTAATTGAGGACTTAGAGGATTCTTAGGATTTTGTTGAGTAACCTATGGATCCGAACCAAAATTGGTTACAAAACCTTTTGTATAAATTTGTAAAGCCTCAAAGGCACAAATAGTGAAAAAAGAGATATATATTCTTAGAGAGGGAGTTTAATTGTAGCTCGCGGGCATATAGAGAAAGAGGAAGAGAAAAGGGCCATGTAAAGGCAAATCAGTGCCAAATCTAGATTGTAAAATAGGTTTTTTATTAAAATCACGTACATTTATTTAATGAATGAGGAAAATTGAATTCATTGTGAATGTGTATGTTATTCCTTTTACGTGCTAAGTGATCCGTAACTATGAATTAATGGTTTATGTGTGATAAACCATGTGAATGAATTCAAATTGTATAAATAATTCTTTCTAAGTGATAAATGACTTAAGACTTGGGTAGAATCCGGGTGATTCTAGTGCTGGAGCTAATAGATGTGTGTACGAGTCAAGTAAAGGACAAATTACGAATTACGGAAGAAGAGGAGAAATACAGAGAGTGTTATGTATTCATGCTAGAGTAGTGCGGAGGATACCGTATTGTAGAGCATTGAAAGTATAAAGAACAGAAAGTTGATTAAAGACCGAAGCACGAAGAGATTCACATGGAAGGATTTAGAACAACAAAGGAGGAGTAGCGAGGGCAAAAACAGAGCAGACGAGTGGCATAAAGCGAGAGGGGGGATCGGACGGTCGTGATCAAGTCAATAGTGAGAGATGAATGGTTAAGATGGCTTCATAGAGTAAGTTGTGAAAGTATGAAGTGGATGCATGTCGACTTGGAGCTATTTCGCATAGGCGATAGCGAGTTTATAAATCAAGGAGTTCACAAGATAAAATGAATAACTTGTGATGCAATAAAGTTTGAAAGTTGCGATGCAACGAAAGGGAGATGCCAGTGTCGGCACTACACAACATCGCGTATCAACAGCTTTTAAAGTTTAGTGTTAAAACTTTGCCCTTAACCCAACCCCCGAAAGGATGCTCCAACACCCCGGTTTTACAAACTCCAACTAGAAGGAGCCTCAAGACCCCGCTAGCATCAATATGCTACCCTAGCACCACCCTTCCACCCCTGAAGTGTTATCGAGGCTCCAAAATGAAGGATACTTCAATCTACACCTTGTGCCACCCTGCTACACTAAAAAATAAAATATATAAAAGGAAATGTTGGCTCTTGTACCAAGGACAATGACCCACTTACAATGATATACATATAGAACTTAATTTCTATTTCTATTGATATATACCCATATCATAGTTTATATTCAATGGTGTATTGTCAACATGCCCTCAAATATTGTAAGTCTTATCACTATCATTATTTAGGTTTAATCATAAACACCCTCTTTAAATTATGTTGGATATTTGAATTTGACCTTACAATATATTTAAATTTAACAATTAAACAAAAAATGAGACTTTGTTTCATACCTCGGAGAATTTGTAATGGGTCATACCATAGAGGAAGATTAAACTCAACCTTGCTCGCCACTAATTTTCCTTCTACTACTACTAATTTCTTCCCTTGGTAGTGTCCTTAATAGGCCCTTCAATCCTACTTAAAGAGTGTGGAATGAATAGCCTTAAGCATCCTTTTGATGGGCCATTACATAGTTCTTGAACAAGCCTTGAAATGGGCCTTACTCAATCCCTTTGATTCCACTTCTCTATTTCCAAACTCGGCCCCTAGACCATCCTTTTAATTATCTCTTTAGTTTTCATCCAACATGACTAATTTATCTTTCCCTAAGACTCGACCTAATCAGGATTTATTCTATACTAGGGCATACCCCTAGAACAAACATCTTGGCGAGGGCCTCGATATTCTTTCTAAAATGGAATTAATTAGGCCCTATAGCAAAGCCTCCTTTTTGTGGTCTAAAACATGCCTAGTCTTAGATTTAAATCACTACATATTCCACAAATTCCTACCTTGTAAACTCAACTTCAATATTCCCTTGGAATCATCCTTAAAATTTCCTCGAATTGGCCTTGAAAAATTCCTTGGACAATTCAAAATAGACCTCATATACAACCTCAAACTTTTATTTTGATCAAATCGAAAATTAGACTTAGGAAAGGCCAAAATATATCTTGGAAAATGGACTCGGAAAAAAAACTGAAGTATATCTCAAAGAAGGGCCTCAGTATAGGCTGAAATAGGCCTTAAAAAAATGCTTTGGAAATGCCTCAAAAAGGGTCTAAAATAGGACTCAAAATAATGATCTTTGTCTAGCAAAAACCATAACAAAATGATGAAGGAATTCAGTCTAATTACACTTAGAAACTTGACATTCTTCATATTAATGTGACTCATCTTGGCCTCAAAAATTTTTTTTAGAGGAAAGACATAAGATAATGCTAGTAAAATTGACGATCTTAGAGGGAAACCTATTTCCCTATATATACTTGAAGGAGGGGCATGAAAAGGGGTTCGACTTGCCCTAAAACCCCTTAAAAATTGAGTCGACGTCCAATAAATTCAATTTTCCTTATGGATCCAACTTATTTTTGCAACTATATACTTAATGCTTTTGAGGGCTAACATTAATCCTTCTTGACACCATTTTTCAAAACACAAAAAATTCATTTTTTGAGGGTTGACTTGGTCAATACATTATAACATACAAGATCCATAAGAATTATTTATTTTTATGAATTTTTCTTAAGCCAAATTTGGACCAAGACACCATTCAAATTTGGGAACCATGACCACACATTTGGGGCTTCACCTTTGAGAAGGCATATCTCCTCAATCGTGAGGAATCACGTGGAATACCATCTACCGTTGGAAATGACTTGACATGAGCTATCCAATCATCATACCATTATGCACTATAACTTGATCCAATGTATCCATAAACCTATTTCAATGTTGTATATTGATGATGATATTATTTGAAACTTCCATCAATTGATCCTTCCTTGAGACAACCTTCACACTCTTGACATCAATCAAACAACTCTCCTTTGACATCAATGATAACTTGACCAAAAATATCACCATTTTTCATAGATGGAAACACCTATACTCCCCCTTTGATTATTTATCCCCCTGTCTCCATGCTTCGATCTTCCTCTCCCCGATTTCTCTCGCCCTATGACATCAATGGAAAAGGGTAACTCCCCATGATAAAGTATTTGTGTCTATATTAATGCAATTTGTATTTCTCCCCCGATATATTTTTCATCTCACAACTTTCCATTTTGATTCCACCTAACAACATGCTTGACTGAAAATGAGTCATTGATGCTGCAATTCTTCTGAGCCCGATATTGAAGTGCCACAAAACTATCCATGACTCTAGTTTTTAATTCTACTACTCAACATTACATAGAATTGACTAATCTACCTTTTTATATTCTATCGACTTCTTAAAATCTATTACAATACATATTTCTACTTGAATACAATCATGAACCATAAATCCACCTATCATACATGAGACATTCCACAAATATTTCTTCCTTCCAAAATATGACTACTTGAAGGATATATCTTCAAATTGTAATCATTGCTACTTAGAATCCCCCCTCTTCCACATTCCAAGTTAAAATATTTATAATCATATATGAACTTTCTCTACTGCAGGGATCATCATTCCAAATATTGTTATCTTCCTTTTTATCTGTGGATTCATCATGATCTCACGACTTTGTAAACTGTGTGAGTATGATCCCTAGGATTTCTTCATTCACTTTGTTCTTCTTTTTTTTGGTTTTCCAAACCTTCTCGTATATGATATCAATGTTTCCCTTCATGTAATAATCCACCATGCTTCTATAGTCACGAGATATATGTACATAGTTTATGGCATTTGAAGCATTCTATATAATACCTCGGATGACATGGAAACTAGCATATACTTTCTATTGATGATGCCATTTGAATATATGACTTGTGTTCCCTGCAAACTTGATAATCATCCATGTCATAAGCTTTGCAATCCTTAACCTTATTCCCAAAAATTGTACATGAAAAAACTATAACGAGGAAATATACTATGGCGCTTAGATGTGGGAAATATTCTAGGTGGTGCAATTCTCTATAAGCCTTCTTATTGATTTTTTCTTCTTTTTTGGTTGTTTATTCCATGTTCTCTTGATTGAAATGGTCCTGAAATTTTATTTTTTGAACATCATCTTTTGAGGGATTTCATTCCTCCTTCTTGATAGGACCCTTAATGACACCTCCATAAAAATTTTTTGTTTCGCTTCTTCTCCCTCGTCTTCATGGAGCTTGAACCCTTCTCAACGGAGGTTGTCTTGTATCCTAACCTAGAATTTTCATCGCATGACCTTTATACTCGATAATTTCATCAAAAAAAATTTGTGTTTTTTTACAAAATTCTTTTGGATGTTTTTCTTATGTGCTTCATTTCTTAGTGAGACTATTTTTTGCTTCCAAAACTTTCCTTTATTTTAGAATTTTATTCCAATTGGTTTTTTATAGTTTCTTCAATCATTTTTTGCTTCCTCTAATTAGGCCTTTAGACCGATGATGATCTTCTTTAATTCTTCGGACTTCTTGTTGATACTTTTAGAATGTTCCTTTAGTTCACGTAGTTCCTTTTACAATGCCTTGACGTTCTTTCTTTTTACTTTTAGATCTTTTAAGACACTGGTCAATTCTCTTTCTAGATCTACTTCTCCTTCAACTTGATCTTTCTAAATATCCATGAATAACACTCTTTTTGAGTCACTTTCATTGTCGGTTTTCCTCATCGGATGAAGAGTTTTCTTCTGTTGAATAGAGACTTTTCTTGGATATTTTTCTTTTACTTTGTTTCTTGTCTCTTTTATGATTTTTACTTTCCTTCTTAGGAGATTTTTTATTCTTCATCACTATCTTAACATCTTGAAATTTTGAAGCAAAATGACTAATTTCACCACAATTAAAACATTCCAAAGGAAGGTTACCTTTGTACTTGCCAATTCCTTTCTTTTGTTTCCTCACAAAGTTGCCTATTTCTTCATCTAAAACATCACTACAACTACAATCGAGCTTAACTTTGATCGTTGCATGTTATTCCTTTTTTTTCTTAGATTCCTTGAGAGTTTGCTTCTCTTTTGGATGGACTTTCTTTTTCTTTTCTCATTTCATAAGTTGTAGGTATTCCATGTAGCTCATCCATGTCGACAGTTTCTAAGTCCGATCTTTCTTCTAGAAATGAGACTTTAGAATCAAATCTCATCGAAAGAGATATCATTACCTTTCAAATAATTACTTTGTTCTTTATTGATTCTCCCAATCCTTTCATGGTGTTTACTATTTCATCAACACCGAGAAAATAAGTTGCAATATTCCATCTTCATTCATTTGCAAACTACTCAAATTATCCTCTCGAAGGTTTAAAGCTTAGCCTCTTTAAAATTTTTTTATCCCCTTCATATATGCTTTGAATCTTATCCCAAAATTATTTTTTCCAATTTTTAATGCATCACTTTAACATAAACTAAACTTGTTAAGCCACTTAAAATAGCATTTATGGCTTTGCATTGGTTTCATAAATCTTCTTACCATAATCATCTATTGGAGGAGAAAGAGGTTTAATGTATCCACTTTTGTATAAAGGAAAAGTCACCAAATCTATGTGCTTGTACAAATTCCTCCATCCTTCCACTCCAAAACACATATTTCTATCCATCAAACAATGAAGCTCCATTCCTCGGTGCAATCCATGATATACATTCCATTGGTTAGACCCTGTAACCGAAGAAACCTACCTCTAATACCAATTATGTGAAATACTAGGGGGGTGAATCATTATTTCACATAATTTTAATTATTTTTTTTACTTTCGGAGCATTAAATATCATTAACACAAAATCAAATCGGATAATCAAACAAACAAATCACATCATGTGAACAATACATAGGAAATTCTTAGGTGGAAACTATTCTGGGGAGAAAAACCATATAACACTTTCGAATATAAATTATGAGTACAATAATTTATCATATCCAACCGAAGGGGAGATCCAATTCCCTTATACTCAGTTAGGAAAGCATTCGAGTTTATCAAGAAGTTCGAACTCCCCGAAAGGATGCACCAACACTCGGTTTTACCGAAACGTCTCCAACACCTTGCTAACATCAATATGTTGCCCTATCACCACCCTACCACCCTAAATTGTTCTCGAGCTCCTACCGAAGGAGACTTCAATCTCCACCTTGCACCACCATGCCACCCTAAAAATAAAAGATAGAAAAATAAATGTGTGTTCCGGTACAGTGAACAATGGCCCACTTACAATGATATACAAATAGAACTTCATTGTTTTCTTTCCCTTATATATACCCGGATCATAATTTATATGCAATGGTGTATTGTCAATAGGCCCTCAAATATTTAGGTATTACCATTGCTCGTATTAGGCCCAATTATAATTTCTCTCTTTAAATGTTTTTATAGATTTGAATTTAAGCTTGCACTATATATAACTTAATAATTAAACAAAAATAAGACTTTGTTTCATACCTCGAAGAATTTGTAATGGTTCATACCATAGAGGAAGATTAGCCTTAAACAAATTTTTACCATTTGATTTTCTCCAAGTTGCTCCCGAGTTCCGCCCTTGGTAGTGTCCTTAATCAACCATTCAATTATTCTTAAAGAGTGTGGAATGACCAACCTTAAACATCACTTTTTGATGATCCTTTACACAATGCTTGAATATGATGTGAAATAAACCTTACTCAATCCCTCTTGATTCCACTTCTTTTCTCGCCAAGCTTGACCCTATACCAACCTTTTAATGATCTCTTTATTTTGTGGCCAATAGGGATAATTTATCTTCCTTGAGACTCGACATAATTAGGATTTATTTTAAATTAGGGGAAAACCTAAAATAGGCCTCTTGACATGTCCTAGTATGATTTCTACTATGGCCCTAATTAGGCCCTACAAGTACCTCTTTTCTATGGTCTAAAGCGAGGCCTAGCTTGACCCTAAATCATTGTGGCTTCCACAAATTTGTAACTTGTAAAATCGGTTTCAAGATTCCATCGAATCGTCCTTAAAAATTTATTTAACTCAAGTTACCTTCAAAACTACCTTAGATAGGTGTAAATATACCTCGTATATAGCCTCAAAATTTGCTTCTAATTAGCCTAAAATTCGACTCAGGGAAAGGCCAAAATATAGATCATAAATGGCCTCATAAATGACTTTTTATCAAACCTCAGGGAGCGCAAAATTTAGCCTCAAAAAATGACCTATAATCACACCTCATGAGGGCCAAAATTTAGCCTTATAAACAACCAAATTATAGCTTAGATAAGGGCCTCAAAAATATGCCAAAATAGGCCTCATAATAGGATTTGGGACTCGCCTCAAAAAAGGGTCTGAAATAGGCCATAGAATAATGATATCTCTCTAGCAAAAAAATACCTCAAAAATATGAAACAAATTAAGTGTAATTACCCTTCGAAACTCAACCTCCTTTCAGATCAACGTGACTCCTCTTGGCCTCATACAAATTTCAGAACAAATATATAAGATAATGCAAGTAAAATTGATGATCTTGTAAGGAAACCGAGTACTCCCATATATACTTGAAGGAGGGTCATGAAAAGGGGGTCCGAATTGCTCTAAAACCCCTTAAAAATTGAGTCGACTTTGTCCAATAAATTTAATTTTCTTTTGTGGAGCCAACTTATTTTCGCAACTATATACATAATGCTTTCGAGGGTCAACATTAATCCTTCTTGACACCATTTTTCAAAATACAAGAATTTACATTTTTGAGGGTTGACTTGGTCAATACTTTATAGCATCCAAGATCCATAAGCATTATTTATTTTTATGAATTTTCTTATGCCAAATTTGGAATCGGACACCATTCATATTTGAGCATGATGACCATACTTTTGGGGCTTCAACTTTGAGAAGGGCATATGTTCTCAAGCGTGAGGAATCACGTGGTGTACCACCTACCATTGGAAAGGACTCAACAAGAGATATCCAACCATCATACCATTATGCACCATAACTTAATCCATTGCATCCATAAACCTACTTCAATGCTAGATACTAATGTTGGTCTTCACCAAACCTTACATCAATCAATTCTTCCTTGAGACAACCTTCACACTCTTGACATCAATGACAAATATCCTTTGACATCAATGACAACCTCACCAACATTAAGCAACTACAAAATTGAGCAATAAGTGAATACCTCATTAAATGGAAAAACCTACTAGTGGAAGAGACGACATGGGAAGATGAGTTATTAATGTAGAAACATCTATGGTTAGTCAAGTGTTGATGACAACATGTGTTTAAATGGGAGGGGAATGTTAAACACATAAAAACCTTTATCAATCCTTAGATATTGAGTTATTAAATTTCTATTAATATATTATTATGCATGCTAAAACCTTTCATTGTACTTTTTGTCTCCTATATACATACCAAGGATACCTAGTCTTATAATCATCTCACCTTGTCTTTTATATTGGATTTCTTGTAAAAGGAGGTTTCCCCCTAGAAATGGATTGTATTTATTAACATTTTATCCCTTTTAAGGTGCTTATATATTTATATATACTCTCGTCTTAACCTCGAGGGTTAGCTCAATTGGTAGAGTCCCCATCGTTAAGGCACCTTTGCTATTGAGAGATCACAAGTTCAATTCACTCAACACTCTTGAGGTCAAGCTTTGTGGTTGAGCTAACAGGAAGTGATCCCTTTGGGTGGATCTTCCTTGTATGAATATTCCATGGATGTAGCAAATCACCGATCTCCAAGGTATGTGAACCACATAGAAAATAATAATAAAAGATAAATAAATAAATAATCTCATCTTGAAAGGTGCTTCATCCATTATAGCTTAAAGATATAAGGCCATGCCAGCATCAAATTTTAAATGCTTTAGGAGTGATAGTAAACAAAAAATAAAATTATAGGGAGTGGAAAATGTTGAGGGAATTAATTTGATCTCAAATGGAAAACTTGAAAACAACATTTGCCTAGGGCCTATGAATATCCACACACAAAAAAACAAGATGAATCCTATGTCCTTCTCTAGGATCTCCTTCTTGCAAAGGAATCTAATATAGGATATTTGATTTTCCTAGGAGATTCAAGTGCCATTATCAAATTGATTTTCATGAAATCAAACCTATCAAAAAATAAGCTTTGCTTTGATCATTACTTGAGTCAACATGAAGGTCAATAGCCTCGAGAAAGGTTTCATACTTCCAGGTCTTGAGATAATTTAGCTCCTAATCTAATTTCCTAACTAAAAAAATATGCCTCTCTTAACCAACGGGTCTTAAGAAAAATGGGGGGAAAATTTCACCACATAATCCATTGAGTTCCTTACATTTTGAATTTAAGCCATGTATCATCACCATTAATCACCACATGTCTCAATTTCATTCATCTTAGTCCCGAAGCATGGATATGGGATCCAAATGAACATGATCCTCTCCCGTTTACATGTTATAATTAATCTTAGTCCCATGTATTGAATTTCTCATTGTGTTTTATCATTGGCAAGGTGGGATAATGAAGTAGTCTAGGGAAGGAATTCATAATAGCTTTTGGAGCAACATCATCTAGCTTGGAACTCACCTAGTAAGAGTTTCTCTTGGTATTCGATTGGTTTATTGGTAATTTTACATAATGGATTCAACATTAATGTGTTTTCGAGTGGATAGTTATCAATGCGCTCTAGTTTTTTGGGGCCTATTTGGGTTCTCACTCTTAGAATACACCATTTTTTTCAGTTATGGATCAGAGTTTGGTTTTTGTGGAACATTTTTTTAGTGACTTATCCTTGGTTACCTATTGGTACTCATCTCTATGGGTCTCTAAGTTTCACATGTACTTAGATTTTGTCACCTCGTTATTCTAGTTTTTTAACTATCCGGGATATGATTCACTAGTTTATTTTTTTTTAACAAAGTCGATTGTTGTATTATATTTAAAAAAAAGAGAAGGATAAGGTTCCTTGCTTACAAAGTAGAGTTTTGCAGAGTCAGTCGAGAAGGTACAAACAAAAATGTTACAACTTCTTTGCTTCTACCATTTAGAAAATACTCGAAAAACATATACCGCATATACGCAGACAAACTAGAAGAGAAAAAAAGATGAACTTAAAAGGGCATTCTTAAAGAGAAGCAAGATTCGATCTATGCTTATATGATGCCTAGTAGAAGCATCCACATTGTACTCATTGCCCGAATTTCTTGCATTGTTCGAACTAGAGCTCGGTTGTTGAACATTTCTCGATCATGTATTTGAGAATCCGAAACCCGACTCTTCGCATGTGCACAATGGTTGGAGAGGGCGTCAAACTCGCTATTGTAACGAAGATACTCTATGGAGGAATACTTTCACATCTGCCTGTTGCCTTTCATCCAAAATTTTTACATCCGTTTGGTGCTTTTCATCAATAATCTTCCCGATGAGCTCTGGATCGCTCCAACTCGACCCTGCGCGGTCCACGCGAGTCGAAGCAATCCTCGTTGCGAGCCATAAAGAGGGGAGGGGCGAAACAGAGGGGAGAGGAACAAAGGGGATGGGAGGGACTACGCAATACTCGGTGCATGGGAAGGAGAGGAAAGGTAAGGCGAGAGGGAGGGAGGATCACCAACGAGAATGGAGATAACAAAACAAGCACAAGAGGGGCCGAGAAAGAAGTTGCTCTGTGGGCGCAGCAAGATTGCGGCCGATAGCGCGACAAAGGACGCAGACAATAGCTAAAGTTGAAACGAGGATAGGACAAGGGTGTGAAGGAATGGGGAAGGCGAGAGGATAAATAGGGGAGCACAGAGAGGGAGGACCAAGAGGGAGGGAGGCCTAAGGGAGAAAAAATCACGAGGAGGGTATGGGAGGGGATACGATGACCGTAGAATTCGGAATGGTCGGGGATGGAAAGCTAAAGTTGCTTGAAAATTGGATTTTTCTAGATCATGGCATAGGAATATATTTCGGTGTTATTATTACAAAGAATTTCGCCGCGAACGAGCATAAGAATTGTTTGCAAGGGCATCTCGTGCACCTTGTTGTTCTTTCGGAGTATGTGATAGAAATTGACCCCTTCCATGTCTCTAGAAAGGTTGCGGCATCTAATAATGATTCGGAGGAGATCCATGTTGCTTATGGGGTGGTCATGAACCATCATACCGATTATAATGAAGGAGTCTCCAAAAAACCATTGCATTGGAGATGTTGAGAGCCTTTAATTGATAAAGGTCTTGAAGGAGGGCATAGGCTTCCGCTTTATTGTTAGAGAGGGAAGTCGAGCCCCCCATTCAAAATTTGACAATATTCTTGTTATTCCCATGCTTGATGATGCCTCCCGCACTAGTGATGCCCTGATTAGACTTAGATGCGCTCGTCAAAGAAAAGGGTGGGTCTTGCACTTCGTCCACCCATTCCGTGAATTCTTTATCGTTGAGCCGGGATTTTCTATTTAGGAGCAATTCGAAGGGCTCGTTGAGGGGGGGAGGCTTATGAATGCCGAGATTGATCAAAAGGTTTCCTAGGAAGTCCCTTTCCTATACACAAAGAATGTTGATGTCGACTTTACTATTATTTTTCGGAGGTTATCATTTCAAACATTAAAATCAAAATTTTGTTGCGAACTTCCTATAGGAAGGTTCTTTGTTGCTCGAAAATTCTTTTTGTTCCTTGAAAGCCGTATATTCCATATGAGGACATGAGGCAAGATGTCCCGGACTCCCCGGATTTCGGGTGCCATATAGTTTCAATGGAGTACACGGGGCGACCATGTGGCTCACCACACGACACGCCCTTGTGACACGGCCTAGGGGAAACCCGGCGCCTTAACTCCTCACATGGGTTGGGCTTTAAAGCCCCATGCGCCGCCTCCATTTCGACGTACTCCGCATCCTATGTTTTTACTCCCTCCTGCACGATGATGTTTTCCATTCCCGCTCCTCCCTTGGCTCACCTGCCTGCTCTGCTTGCCTTCCCTGTGCTTGTGTGGCTCCGACGTCCCCTAGCTCTGGCGCGAATCCTATGGGCTTTGTCTCCTATTTCGTCTCCATATCAATACTGCACATTACCTAAGGCCGCTAAGATGTTGCGGCGCCAACAGCAACGCAGCAAAAGGGCGGGGGGAAGAGTGTAGAAATTTGAATAATTTGCTGAATTATTCACCAAGATTATCCTGATTACACACTATTTAAGCTTCATGCATAATACATAACCTCTTCTACAATTGATCATCAATATGCAGAAATTAGAAGCAGTCGCATGCGCACATTAAAACATAATCAAGCACACATATCAACATAGTATGTAATGGGGAAAGCAATAGCTAAAAACCCCCAACTATCTGTATATTATAATGATAGAGAACATGTAAAAATACATATCACAAAGCTCTCACAGCTCTCCGCACTATCTCACATGCTACACACAAACTAGCACGGAAGATTAACAAGTCACAAGTTCAAATCTCCTCCACAAGTCTGCCTGCCTCTACTGCACAATCCAAGATGTGAATGAATGAGATCCAAATTCGAATCCCTTAGCTTGTACTACGCAATCCTCATTGGAAATATCCATCAATGTGTGTGCAAATCTCATGCACAGGTATAGTCACACTCACCCTTTCACCCACCTCTAACACTGGTCTCCACTGAACTATCCATGCATTGCAGTTAACTGATGTGTTCTTTAGTTGAATTATGAGTTAATAATTAGTGAATTAATTATTAATTAATTCACACCACTCATCACTAGTGTATTTTTCAATTAGACTAAATACAACTAGTTCAACTAAGTTAAACCGAACACAACTCCACCAACTGTCTCATAAACTCCACCAAACTCTGCCACTTGAGTTCTAACTGAAGTCAACCATGCAATAGCTCAACCTTGCCCAGGAAAAAAATATTTCATACATCGGCTCCATTTGCCCAAACCTCGAACTGAAGTGCTCCAAGAGGGAAAGATAATGTTTATAGTCCAAATATTATTAAGGGTTAATAATATTTGCCTGTTCTATTTTTAGCCCGGCAGTCTAAAAATAGAAACCGCCCAATGTCTAAAAATAGAGGTCCATCTATTTTTACCAACTCGACCAATCATCCATAAATAGCATCATGCAACTCATAGACCATGATCCATATGTCTAAAAATAGACATAGTCTAAAAATAGACTTTGCGCCAAAAATAGCCTGCGGGCCCACTTAGTGAAGGCGACTTCATTTCACTAAGCTCCATCATCTTATTTCATTTTAAACACTCCCTCTCAACAAGATATGGATTATCTGCAACCCCTATCTTGCCTCTGTGGAATTCGAATTTTCTCCTGGTGAGCGCCTTCGTCAAGATGTCAGCATCCTGATCCTCCATGGGAATATATGAAAGTAACATGATTCTCCGCTGCACACAATCTCTGATATGATGGTACCTGATGTCGATGTGTTTGGATCTATCATGAAATACTAGATTAGCCGAGAGTTTAATGCAACTCTAGTTATCACAATAAATCACAGTAGGCTCCAAGTGTGACCCGAACAACCCGACCAGGATCTTCCTCATCCATATGGCCTCGCATGCAGCCAAGCTTGATGCCATATACTCAGCCTCTGCTGAACTGAGTGCCACGGATCTCTGCTTCCTGCTGTACGAAGAAACTATTGTCGACCCGATACTGAAGATCCCTCCAGATGTGCTCTTTCTGTCCATTGGGCTCCCTGCCCAATCTGCATCCGTGAAGCCATAAAGCTTCACCTCATCCTCATGTCTGTACCACAATCCATATCCCGATGTGCCTCTAAGATAACGCAATACATGCTTGCCTGCCTTCTAGAAGAGCTTGGTTGGCTTAACCATAGCTTGCGAAAACTGGTTAACAGCATAGCATATATCGGGTCGTGTATTGACCAGATACATAAGCAACCCCACCAACTGTCGATAAACAGTGGCATCCACTACCTCCGCTGAAGTAGCATCCTCCTTCCTCAACCTCCCGAGGAAGAAATTATCCAACGAACTATGACTAGCCATATTTGAACTTCTCCAATATCTCCCGGGCATACTTACCCTGAGAAACAAACAGTCCATCACTGCGCTGCCAAATTTCCAATCCCAGGAAATAATGAATGAGGCCCAAGTCCTTCATCTCAAATTCTCTAGCAAGATCCTCCTTGCATGAAAGTATCAACAGCTCATCACCTGTCAAAATCAAATCATCTACATAAAGTACAATAATCAGCAACTTACCCTCCACCACAATCTGGTATAGGTTAGGATCCGCCTCACTCTTGGAGAATCCAAGTCCGGTGAAATAACTGTCTATCCGTGTGTACCAAGCACGAGGTGCTTGTTTCAACCCATACGACGCTCTCTTGAGTTTGCACACATGCGACTCACTACTGAAGATCTCGAAACCTTCGGGCTGCTCTATGTACACCTCCTCCTCAATGACTCCGTTGAGGAACGCGGTCTTCACATCCATCTGATGGATGTGCCACCCCATCTGCGCTGAGAGAGCTAGGATCGTCCGTATGGAAGAATACCTTGCGACAGGTGCAAAGGTCTCCTCATAATCAATCCCCTCTATCTGTGAGAAGCCTCGGGCAACAAATCTTGCCTTGTACTTCTCCACACTCCCGTCAGCTGCCTGCTTCACTTTGTAGATCCATCTCGAACCCACCACTGATTTCCCCTCCGGCCTCGGGACAATCTCCCATGCAATGTTTCTGACAATCGAATCATACTCTTCCACCATGGCATCTACCCATGCGGGGTCCTCCACAGCTTCCTCGAAAGAGGATGGCTCTGTCACGATACACTTGCTCATAAGAGCCATGTATCCAGTATACCGTCAGGTGGCTTGTCTTTGTCTGCGGTATCTTGTAGGTGGTCTACAACCTTCTCTGCATCTTGAGCCAGTCGCTCAGCTTTTGTAGTGCGCTTCCACCCTCTGATGGTTGGCACTGCATGAGTGGTCTCTTCCACTCCATGAACCTCCTCTTGTGGTTGATCCACATCCTGAGGCTCATCCTTAGGAACTAATAGCTCCTCATCTGCATGCAAGTGTGGCTCCCTCTCAAGCGAAAACTGCATGGCTTTCTCCTCCTGAAATTTGATATCCCGTCGCACAACAGTCTTGCGACTATCTGGAAAATACACACGATAGTTGTGGGGTGTATCAGTGTACCCAACAAATATCCCAACCTCTGTGGTCAACTCCAGCTTCTTCCTAGCATCCTTCGTCACATGCATGTAGACAGGCGAACCAAAAATCCTCAAATGCGAATTATCAGGCCTCTTGCCAGAAAACGCCTCCTCTGGTGTACTCATGCCAAGTATCTTGTGAGGACAACAGTTCTGCACATATACTACAGTATTGCATGCCTCCGCCCACAAGTGAAGGGGTAGGCCCTGATCATGCAACATCGCCCGTGAAACACCCACGATCGTTTTGTTCTTCTGCTCAGAAACCCCGTTCTGTTGTGGGTTATGGGGTGCTATGAGCTCTCTCTGAATTCCTTCTGCGCTGCAAAAGTCCTTGAATTCAGAAAAGATGAATTCACCACCATTGTCGCTCCTAAGAGCCTTCACATGCTTCCCCGATTCCTTCTCAACCAGCGCCTTGAACTCACAAAACTTTGAGTATGTCTCGCTCTTCTTCTGCATGAAGAAGATCCAGCACTTCCGAGAAAAATCATCAACAAAGATCACATAGTACTTGTGCTTTGCTGTCGAAGCTACTGAGAAAGGTCCACACACGTCTGTGTGAATTCTCTCAAGGATCGTTGTGGCACGACTATCCTTCTCGTGAAAGGTGGCTTTCACAAATTTTCCCAAGGTACACCCCTTGCACTGATCTGACTGCGCAAGAGTGCCCTTAGGAAGCCCAGTAGAAATCTGCTGCAGTATCTTCAAAGCTCCATGGTGAAGGTGGCCCAATCTCCGGTGCCACAGCTCGCCATCATCCCGGCTCACCACTCCTTCCACCTTGCATGCTACAGTGGCTGCGCGACTAAATACACTTGCAACTGATAAAGGTTCTTGACTCGAACCCCTATCTTCCGGGTTTCTCCAGTTGTCTTACTGCGCAGGAAAGCCTTTCCCTCGCTGAAGACAACATCATACCCCTTATCTTCCAACATTTCCACAGAGATCAAATTCTTCTTCAATCCTGGAACATGCATCACTTCCTTCAATACGAAGGGTTTACCAGACTCCCTCTCGAAGGAAATGGTACCGATATTGGTCGCACTATATCTACCATCATCGCCCATCTCGATGTGCACTCCAAGATCTTTCTCATCCAGATCTGAAAACAGATCTCGATCTCCAGTCATGTGAAAAGACGCACCACTGTCCAAGAACCATATTGATCCCATCACACTTGAGACCAAGCATGCGATCAACGAAAAATCCAACTCAAACTGCGAGGCTAAGGCCTCTCCCGCTGCAGATCCAGCAACATGCTTATTTTTCTTTTTCTGCGGACAATTTGTGGCATCATTTCCATGCTGGTGACAGTGAAAACACTTCACCTTGGACATGTCTTGCTTCTTGCCTTTCGCATCAGACTGAGAAGCTTTCTTGCTCTTCCCCTTCTTTGCTTTGGCAGCCAAAGTGCAATTTTCTTCATCAGATGCCTTTGATGAAGATCCGTCCCTGGTGCTCCGCCTTATCTCCTCTTGCATGAGATCCGACCAAAGTCGCTCCCATCCTGCCATTTTCCGGAGCCATTGACAGAGTCCCGATAGGAATACCAACTCTTGAATCCCAGAGGCAATTCCACAGTCCTCATCGCCAACAATCCCCCCCACTTCCCGGCTCATCCCACGGTTGGGTGAACTTCGTGAGGTACTTGGCGATGCGTGTCGCCTTTCTCCATCTTAATGTTTCTGAGTTTATCCTTGAGCGCCAACTTCCTCTGGTCGCTCTTGCTTTGGAATAGATCTGTCAGTGCTTTCCACATCAAGTATGGAGAAGCTTTTCCATGCAGGCTGGATACAATGTGATCCTTCACGCCCTCCAATAGAATCCTTCGACATTTGGCCATCTCCTTTTGCCAAACCTCAATTAGAGCAACATCAGTAGGCTTTGGGACCTCAGCATCTATGAACTCCTTCAGCCCGTTATCATCTAATACCGCCTCCATTCGGTCCTTCCATGCAACATAATTCGAACTGCCCTCAAGGGCATATTCTAGTTGCAATCCGTTGAAAGACATTTCAGCTCCGGCACCAAGAAAACAAATACTGCTGCAAATTAGAATTCCAAGCTCAAAAACTCAATCGCTTCTCAATCTAAAACCCATCAGAACAAAGTATTTCTAGCACAGAGATCGACTGTAGGGGCATTTATTGGATATATCACCTTTCAAAGAAAGGATGGATCCAGAGGCTACCTGGCCCGATTACAGACTCTGTCTACCGAAATAAATTGTAATCACTGTAATAGATCCGATGATCAATTCTCGCTCTGATACCATGTAGAAATTTGAATAATTCTCTGAATTATTCAAAGTTATCCCGATTACACTATAAGCTTCATGCATAATACATAACCTCTTCTACGATTATATCATCAATATGGAAATAGAAGCGATCGCATGCGCACATTAAAACATAATCAAGCACACATATCAACACGATATGTAATGGGGAAAACGATAGGCAGAAACCCCCGGTATACGTATATTATAATGATAGAGAGACATGTAGCAAATACATAGCACAAAGCTCTCACGGCTCTCCACACTATCTCACATGCTACACACAAACTAACTTGAAGTTGAACAAGTCACGAGGTTCAAATCTCCTCCACAAGTCACACTTTTTGCTCTCTTTGCCTTGATCAAGATGTGATGAATGAGATCCAAGTTCGAATCCCTAGCTTGTCTTGCGCAATCCTCATTGGCAATCTCCATCAATGTGTGTGCAAATCTCATGCACGGGTATAGTCACAACCCCCACCCTTTCACCCACCTCCCAACTACTTTGGTCTCAGGCTTGTCCATGCATTGCGGTTAGCTGATGTATTGTGTTCTTTAGTTGAAATATAGTTCATCATTAGTGAATTAATTATTAATTAATTCACACTACTCATCACTAGTGTATTTGTTAGTTAGGCTAAATACAACTAGTTCAACTAAGTTAAGCAGAACACTGACTCCACCAGCTTGTCTGCTCATCAGCTTTCCACCAAACTCTACCACATGAGTTCTAGCTAAGTCAACCATGCAATAGCTCAACTGCCCCCAGGAAAAGCATAAACATACATCCGGTACATGTGCCACATCCAAAGAATCAAGGCGAAGTGCTCAGAGAGGAAAAGATAATGTTTATAGTCTAAATATTATTAGGGTTAATAATATTTGACTGTTCTATTTTTAGCCTGGCAGTCTAAAAATAGAAACCGCCCAATGTCTAAAAATAGAGGTCCATCTATTTTTACCAACTTGACCAATCATCCATAAATAGCTTCCTGCAACTCATAGACCATGATCCATATGTCTAAAAATAGACATAGTCTAAAAAATAGACTTTGCGCCAAAAATAGCCTACGAGCCCACTTAGTGAAGGCGACTTCTTTTCACTAAGCTCCATCATCTTGTTGCATTTTCAACAAAGAGGCCTTCCTTCGCGGTCCCCTCTTTCGATGGCTCTCCATCCAGATTTGAACCTTCCTGTAGATTGGGATATGGCGGATGTGGTGCCCTCCTTCCCTCCTCCAGCCTTACCTCTCGCGGTGTTCTTTGACCCTTCAACCTGTCCTGAGCACTTCCTAGCTCCTATGCTCCACCCTCCTCCTTTCACTGCAAGAAGAGAAACCGCAATTCCACCATTGCTGCTGAGCCTACCTCCCTCCCCCGCAAACTAAAAGCATTGCCTCAGGAAGCCTACTAAGCTCACTCCAAAGATTTTGAGATGAAGTGAGCCGAGGCTCCCAGTTTGCTCCATTCAGCCTCTTCGACGAAAAAGAGAGCACCTTACTGTGCCAACTTAGCCTTCATGCAAGTTTGCTAAATTTTAACACTTTAGAGAATGCCTTGAACGTCCTTCTTCGTTCGGGCCACATGAGGAAGCGTACCTTGCCCTAGTGTGCTCTCGACTATGGATACATCTGCAAGATTGTCGAAGAATCGCTTCCCCTGACTCACATGAAGACTCACCTTAGAATTTTCCTCGAATTTCATTAGACACGGTTTTTATGCTATCTATGCTTAGTCCTATTTATATATTTTTGTACCGTTGTTAAGGCCGGATTCCCGAAATGGGTAGCCCGTAATGGTTGGACTATAAAGGCTAGTTTTCCTCTCGGTATCGCCTAGTTTGATAGTAGTGTCATATTCCCTCAACCATGGATTCCTCCATGCTCCGAGGATGAGAATTGGTAACTTCCGGTTTGATCGCTAATAGAAATAGTTTTACTGAGAGAAATAAAAGAAAAAAAGTTGTCCCACCTCTTTCGTGTTATTTTTCCTGTGGGTAGTTACTTCACAGTTTGAATTACTTCCAATATAGAACCTGCTTTGGTCCCAATGAGGCCGATAGGAAGAAATTAGATTACTCCAACAAGGAGTAGAAAAAGGATAATCTAGGATGAGTTGAGGTGTTGTCTCCTTAGCCTCTACAAGTGCTTAGGACATCTCAGAGGGACCCCACTTTTGAGATTCTTAGGTTGTGATTATTTTTCCCTTTAAGAAGAGTCCACATGAAGATCTTGATCTTAGGAATGGCTTCCGATTTGCCACTCATTTTCTCCAAATAGGCCAACTTGGGGACGAATATTTCACCTAAAGATGAGAGTAGGCAGATTTGATGGTGTAAGCAAAGACTCCGATGGGTCCCATCGAGACCGCATCGATCTTTTTTCAAAGGAGAAAAGCCATGAAGAAGATTTTGAATATTGCTAAGATCAGCCTCTAAGTGTTCTGCGTAGGGGAAGAGCCAACTCGGTCCAGATTTGGGAATGGCTATCCCAATTAGATGTGGACTAACAGTTAATCCCCGATTGTTGAGATAAGAAAGGATGCAATGGGAGCTCTGTCCTGCCCGTAAGAGGGGAATGAACCATGATTTGTCTTTTCCAATGTTGATGCGCACGTTTCCCCAATTGGAACTTTGGAAACACTCAAGCAGAGAGGAATGGCTTTTTTGCATAGCTCTCAAATTTTTGAATAGGATCTATTAGGGATGTCTAGCTCTCGAAGAGATGCCGCCAGGGAGAATTGAGATATGTATATTCCAAGACTCTCTTCCACCAAGCATGTTGCCCACCGAATAATCTCCATAATCTTCCCACCAAAATCGTTGTTCAAGAGCTTGGGGAGTAGATTCTAATCCCACCGTGAATTTAATCCTACATAACCTCGTCTCCATTTGGACAAGGTTGTATTTTTTCTTTTAATTTTTGCCTCCTACCAAAGAAAATTCCCCGAGATAGACTTGAACTTGTGATGAATGCCGACGTGGAGCCCGAAGGAGGGTGAATTGATACATGGGCGTAGAGGAGAGCCCAACTATGAGAAGAACGATGTGCTCCGTAATGTTTAGCCATGAAGAGCCCCATTGTTGCACTTTTCTCATTTTTCAATGAGAATGTCCCAAAATTCAGTCTCAGAAGGCTAGTGTCGACAGCATTCCCAACAATTGAAATGGTCCCAATTTAATTTGTAGGGAACCCCAAATATATTTGCAATAAGTTGTGTATGGTTTGAGCAAGGAAGAGTTCCAACCAGGTTCCAACTTTTTTTGAAAGCTGACCAAACCTCCAAAGTATAGCATGAATTTGTCCGTGGATGGATTTGAATCTTCGAGCCATAATGTTGTATGTGCCTCCCATCAAGACGGTGTTGTCGCAAATTGAGAGTTGTTTATATTTTTGACACCATTACCAAATTTGATACCAAAGTTGGATAACTCCAACACGTCGCATATAGTCCAAGGCTCACGAAAGATTCTTCCATGAGGATGAAGAGGTAAGGAGAGAGGGAAGTCTGCCTTAGACCACGAGAAGACAAAGAAAGGAGCAGTCTTCATTAATGAGGGGGGAGACCTAAGGTTCGAGATGCAAGCAATAATGAGGGAGATAAAGTTGGGATCAAAGCCCATTTTCGGGAGGACAAACATAAGATAGGAGTGCCTAACCCTATCAAAGACGTTGGCTGTTGCTTAATGATAAATAATTTTTCTTTGTGAGTGGTACTAGAGTGAATAGCTTATTGGACAAGGAGAATTGATTCGGTAGATTTGTCTTTGAGAAATAAAACCCCTCCTTGGTTTTCAGAGATGAGGCTATGGAGAAAAGGTTTGAGGTGCATGGCGAGGATTTTGGTGATGAGCTTGTAAGAAGAGTTGCAGAGAGAGATGGGTCTAAAACGGGAGAAGGAGGAGGGTCGTATTTTCTTGGGGATAAGGAAAGGGAAAGTAGAGTTGGTATAGCCCCAATTTTCTTCTTCTTTAAACCCATTGCATCATTTTGATCAAATCCTTTTTTATAAGATCCCAATGAGTTCGTAAAAACTCATAGAGAACCCATCAGGCCCGTGCCTTATCCGGTTGCAAGGACTAGATTTCACGTTTGATTTCCTCCTCATCAATCTCTTTTATTAAGGGCATTATTCATCTCCTCTCGTGGGACCATGTATGGAAGGTGTTGTAGTAGATCAAAGTAGTCTTTCAATTCTTTAGATTCTCGTTAGAAGAGCCTTGTAGTGCATGGTAATGCAGTCTTAATGCGTTTCTGATCTCTGTCTGGACTTCCCTTCTACGTCTATGATGGATGAGATGTTATTTGGTCTTTAAGTGATAGTGGCTTGTTTAGAAAATATGAAGTGTTTTTGTCGCCTGATTGAAGCACAGATTCTTGATTTGATTCTCACTCTCCTTCTTCTTTCCTATTGATTTGATAGTTTCCGAATGGAGTTATCTATATTGGGGCCTTGGTTTTCAATGTTGGTTGGGACATCGCATTGGCTTTAACACAATTCTTGTATCTTTTCGTTCTTGGTAATGAATTTGGCCCATTCCTTCGTGGGTCGTTTTGGTTCTCTTTAATTTTGTTTCCCGTATGAAGGAGGGGAACCTCTTCAATATGATGCAGCCAAGAGTTGTGAATCACCCGTCTAGCCTCAAGGTTGTCATTCCAAAGTGGGATTGTATTTGAAAGGTAAGTGGGGCCGAGCGAGTGAAGATCTCCAAGGCTGAGGGTGATGGGGTAGTGATCGGGGAGGCGGCAGAAGGGGAGAACATTGGAGGAGGTCGTGGAGAAGGGGAGAGAGAAGAGGGACAACAATTAAAAATATGTCAAGGCATTCCATGATATTCCCTTTGTCAATCCTTCTATTTCTCCAAGTGTATCTACGGGTTTTTAGAGCAATGTCGATCAATTCATGGTCATTCATGATGGTTTCAAGTTGGTTTCAGGGAAGAGCTCCTTTTTTCATTTCTGTATGAAGGATTAGATTGAAGTCTCCCCCCAATGATATTGTTGCTATCTCCATTATCTATGTCTAATTTGAGATTTTTCCTGCATAGACATTCTATCCCTATAGTGATTGGGTCCATAAACATCAGAGATGATTTCCTTGATCTTTTTTATTTTGAAGCACTACTTTAATCCAATTTTGAGTTGCCGTCATGGTTTTTTTTATCCAATTGTTTCGGGTTCCGTATAGTGGCCATCCCACTTAAGGCGTTTCCTAGATTCATATTGGGCGCCTCATGATCCTTTTGAATTTCCCTATTATATAATTCACGGTAGTCTCCCCGATTAGTTTCCCCTCGCAAGAGGATTATGTCAGGTTTTTCCATATTTAGAAGGTCCTATGGGCCGCAATTTTGAGGGGTGCCTAAACTCCCCTACGCTTTCAAGGAGAGGGCTTTCATCATTTTATGGTGCGAGGTGCCTCGCGCTTTCCTCCTGATTCTTTGTCTCGATTATTTTCTATTTTGCCCCTAATGTATGCTTTAATGGGGTTTCTGCTTCTAGAGATATGTCCTTTTAGGCATTTTCTTCCCAATGTTGTTATGTAGATTTCCTTCCCCGCCGTTTTTTTTTTGTATTTTCCATATTTGACAAATTGTTCCTTCACTCCAGTCTTGTGATCTGGATAGAGGAGGGACTTATGAGGAGGAAGGGGGTTCGGAAATTGAAGGGAGGGGCGAGGAGAGGAGGGATAAGAGGGGGTGACAAGGGGGGGATCATCTTCAAAGGGGGCATGAGGGAAAAGGGGTTGGTGTCTAATTTGGGGGGAGGGAGAAGGATCAACATGATGCCGGGAAGGTTCCTATCTTTGGAGAGGAGGAGGAGGGGGGATCAGGTTGAGAGGGGGATGTGTGGTGCTCTGGAGGTTGGAGGCTTTTCTTTTCTGGAGCGCTTTCCTGTCATTCACCAACTTCAGGGATTTCAATATCAATAACCTTAGAACATCTATTTTCAAAGTGGCCATATCTGCTACATACCTTGCATTTAAATGGATTTGTTCATAGCTCTAGTTGTTGGATCTCTCGTATCCAATTGTCAACTTTTAACTTGATCGCTTCTAGAAGACCTTTGTCGAGATCCACTTCAACGCATATCCTAGCACATGCTTGCATATTGTCTTTTGGCTCACTCCGATCGATGAATTTTCCTACCATTATCTCAATGGCTCCCAAATGCATCATCTCCCAAAGAGTGCAGGGGTAGGTGAGGAAGGCGCACCCACACCAGACAACATTTGGTACATCTAGTTCGTGATCAAAGTCCTGAGTCCATTTGTTGAGATACAATCCTCCAAGATTCATAGCACACTCATTCTAATATCGATCCTTGTCTTCTTTAGATTCAAAATGAAGGTGAAATAGCCTCCGCTGCTTAATCGAATAGAGATTTTTCCATTGAAGAGGGCCAAAGTCCAGCAAATTAACCTATGAGGCCTTTTCCAAACGAGAGAGAGAGAAGTCATGCGCGGGTGAAAGAGGGAGGGAGGGCTACCTCCTCGGATTCCACGTTTAACAAATTTGGAGATTGCTCGGCCGAGGCCTAGAGGAGCCAACGATTTGATGAGTGCAGAGAAGGCAGGGCTCCCGATCAGGGGGAGAGGCCGCCTCCGGGTGGTTTCGGAGGGGCCATGCGCAAGAGAGCATGAGGGCGCAGCAACTAGGGCACCTAAGAGCAGGCGTTGTGCTTAGCAGAGCACCCATGTAAACATGATTCACTAGTTTATTGGGGCTTGGATGTGTTGGTAATTTTAAGTTTAGTTTTAGGGTTTTTTTGGAAACATAGTGTTTTGGTAGTGATGTTGTTTGGTCTATGGAGTAGGGGGATTATTTGTGTGTTGTATTTAGGGCTCTCTCTAATTTATTTGGGTTCAATATGACTCTATCATCTTCATCATCTTCATCAAACTCTATTTTTTAAAGATAAATTATGATTACAAGGAAATTCAAGAGGTTTTAAGGGCTCTTTGAAGGTAACAAATTCTATACAATGTAATGGGACCTCTATTTTCTTGAAAACCTCCAAGGTTCATGAAATGAACATCAATGCACTCCTACAAAATGAAACAATTATGAATGTATTGGTTCAATAAACATAAAATAGATGTTGTGAAGTAGAATGTAATATGTTAAGGAACATGGTCATCAAAATCAATAAATATTCTCTCTCTACTACTAAACCATAGGATGCAAATAAACTTTAATCTGGCTTAGATATCAAGGAGAAGGAAACAATGCATCAAATGAAAGATGACATGCACATTGGACAACATAATTGCTTTCCTTCCAATGAAGTTAGGAGGAACCTAACGACCTCCATGTATTTCATTAATATTTATGTTTTGCAAAGAAATTATGTTATTAGGTTTCTTTTAAAAACAATATACCTGTATGCATGGATGGTTGGGATGTCATAATTATAGACTCTTGCAAAATATTTCATGTTCTTTATAAGAGTTTCTTGTTTTATACAAAAATTCAACAAAGTACTACTTATATGCTCATTGCTTAGACATTCTACAACTTCTTTAAATATAATATATCCTAGTTTTAGTTATAGAAAAATAATGGGAAAAATCATATTTACATGTGGAATATAAGTGGAAAACGTATCTTCAAATATTTCAAGACTTTCGCGCCTATCAAGTTGGCCATATTTTATTTGGGCAAGACAATACCATACTAAACAACTAACTCGTCTATAATCTCAATTTTACAAATAGGATAATTATGGAGTGACTCACTTATAAAATAAATGAGAAATACTTACAATGAGGTTAATTTATAACAAAAAAAGTGCATCCAAAACCAACTTTAAAATTTTTAAAAATAAATAATAATAATAATAAAAACGAACAAACACTAAAGTTACTTTTATAGTGATTCACTTGTAATTTAAATGAAATGTTTTTACAATAAAGTTATGAGAGAATTTGAAACTTGGGTGAATTTTTCAAAAGTAAGTTAATGAAACAAAGACTTGAACTCAAGATCACATAAGAAAGTAACTTCCAACTAAGTGAACTAATGAAAATATATAGCAATTAAGGGATGGCATATTTTTTAATCTTAATTTTAACTCTTTTCCTTAACTTACTTTATAGTGATTCACTTTTTATAATTTAAATGAAATGCATTTTACAATAAAGTTATGAGAGAATTGAAACTTGGATTAACTTTTTCAAAAGTATGTTAATCAAACAAAGACTTGAACTCAAGATCGCATAATAAAGTAACTTCCAACTAAGTGAACTAATGAAAAAATATATAGCAAAAGTTATAAGGATAGGGGAGGGGGGGGTTTATATTTTTTTTTAATCCATTTTTGTTACTCTTTTTCCTTGAAGTTCATGCTTAACCTCAAAGCCCTTGTTTTTACTTTGCACAAAATATTCAATGTAGTTGCGTATAAAAATAAACAAAAATTTCGAACAAATATTTTTTGAAACATTGCTACAATGAAGTTAGATTTCAATTAGTATGGCTATAAAATGAAAATTATCTCTCTCGTTTTATTCATAGAGTTCGTGATTGCCAATAAAGTTAAAGAGAATATGTAGAAAATTAAATAATTTCCACTTTATTTATGATTTCTCAAGATTGCACAAAGCACATGCCAAAGAGCATAAAATGACTAGAAGGGTACTAAACTGGAATATAAATTAAAAAAATATGAAATATCGATATATTAATAAAACAATTTAAAATGCCATTATGAAACTCTCTATACTCTCGACTTGATAAAAAAAGGTTGCATCTTGAGTAAATGGAAACCTTTGGGAGTGAAATGAAAATTGTTTCCAACTAAAATAGCGCTTGAACATAATAGCATAATTTGATCAACCTAAACATGCATAAAAATAACATAACTTACAAATATTTTAGTGCATGGTGATGCAAGGTCAACATTTCATTCAACAATGAGAGGCGTTTTTGTAGGGATCCGATACATTGTTTAGCAAAATAAAGCATTTCCACATAGGTCGAACACTTTAAGAACCGCTTCACACAACCGTATTAAAGTGTAATAGCCTTGGTAAAAATCCATGTAAAAAATATATAAGACCACAAGCTGATGGGACACTTATTCCAAGCCGAATGGTGGGAAAAAATATCCTAGCTGATGTTCACTCCATTTATTATGGATAAAAGAAATTGGCAAAGGCAAAGACTTTATAAAGACAAAGTGGCATTTATTGGCATTTATTTATGAAAATAATGAAAAGAAGAAATGAAGGTGAAAGGTCATAGGTTGCATGTGAGGAGGAAAATGAGGGAAAACACCTGAAAATGAAGAAAATAAAGGCCTCATTAATAAAAAGGCTTCTAAGGGTCAATTGGTAAGATTTTGTTGGTTCAAGCTTTTGGCTCAAGATTTTGGCCTTTTCATTTTTGGAGCTCTCTCTCTCATACTATTGGATACTTGAGTTTTCTTTGGAGCACTCTTGGAGAGTGTGGACATTTGGTGATTTGAAGCAAGAATGCAAGAGCATAAAATTGCAAGAGGACATCAAGATTAGCATCTACAATAGGGTTTTGAGTGTAGGTACCGAGTTGCATGTATGTTTTTCTCACTATTTTTGGCATGCATGTTGATTTTCTCTTAGCTCGTTTACTTTCCCGGATAGCCAGGTGGTGTTGTGGGTTTATTTCCATTGATTGTTTTATGGTTGGTCTTCATGATTCCTTTAGCTATGGGTTGAGTTATTAGTTCATGGAGCCCTTGGTTGGACAAATGCTCGGAGCTCGAAGAACAACCGTGGTCGAGTTACTAGTCCTAGAAGCCTTGGTTAGACAAACGCTTTGAGCCTCGAATGCGCTGTTGGGTTGAGTTACTAGTCTTAGAGCCTTGGTTGGACAAACACTCTAGAGCCCTAGGTGGGTTGAGTTACTAGTCCCGGGAAGCCTTGCTGGACAAACGCTTTGGAGTCTCATCGGCAAATAGTTGAGTTACTAGTCTTAGAGCCTGGTTGAACAAACACTCAGAGCCCTAGGTGGGTTGAGTTACTAGTCCCTGGAGCCTTGGTTGGAAAACACGCTAGGAGCCTTAAACGACTGGGTTGAGTTACTAGTCCCGGAAGCCCCGGTTGGACAAATCCTCCGGAAGCCCCGTAATAGTTGGGGTTGAGCTACTAATCCTCGAATCCATGGTTGGATCAAACACTGGACCCCTAGAACAAGGATAGAGACCAATCCGTGATGGTTGTGATATCCTCGACCGTGAGGTGGAGTCATTGGTTGAGGGTTGAGGTGGTTTGGCCTCCGGAAGCCCCGGATAGATCAGGATTGATGTGTTTGATGAGATCCTACATTCATGCTGAATATGGTACGAGGTGATATTAAAGTGAGACTTGGCTCAAATGCAATCTATGGTCGGTGGAACGGGAAGTCCCATCTTTGGTTGTTTTTCAAATTAAGTAACGAAGAGCTCATTCCCTTGGTATTTGGTGTGAAAATGTATTGGTTTAAGTATGGATTTATTTTTTGTTGTATTCATTGTATTTCGTTGTTATTATGTCGGTTATACATGTATTCAGACAAAGGATGTGATGTAAGTGGATCTATCTATGTTTTTACCTATAAATGAATACATAATGTATATATGGTCAAATAGACTATATTGTAGCTTATGATGTATGAGAAATTCTTCATAGTTATTCTCGTATAAGTAAGAGACCCTCATTATTTAAATATGTTGTTTATATGTAGGTGCAATACTAATAAAAATTGTCGTGGCTAGGAGGGGTCCGTATGAGTTCCCCCGATGCTTCCATACTTTTGTTTTAATGCTATTTATCCTCTAAAGTTTCATGAAGTTTTGGTAGTGACCTAGGCTCGGGGGCTAAAAGGTGGCCCAAATCCAGGAGTTGCACGCATAGCAAACTAATCCTTTTGGGGCCCTACTATGATCTTTCCCTTACCTCCCGGGGTTGGGTTACCTCCTCGGAGGTTGGGTTGATGTCATGCAAGGTCTTTTGTTAGGTTTTCGGCTTGCCCACTTCCTTAAGGTCATCTAGGAGGTTAAATCTCATATTAGCAAATTTTCTGGCCGTAGGTTTACCCCGATTGGATAGTTACTTGGGTAGATGTGGGAAGAGGGTGTTATAGAGTGGTATCAGCATGGTTCAACCCTTGGATTGAATGGGTAGTGTGTTGACTGGTGAGTTATGTTGATTGCTTATGTGTTTTAATACCTATGTTGTATGTGCTGTTGCATCCGTGTTTTGTTGTCCATGGTGGAAGTGGAAGTTACAAGGGAAGTTATGATGGTGTTGTTGTCAACATGTGGTCATGTGTGTATGACTGATTATGTTTTGTTCATGTTTGTGTATTTTTCATGCACACTCATTACATATTGTTACATATTGTGTATGCATTTATTTTTTATGATATTCTTACTTGTGTGGGATGTCATATGTTGAACATGCATTAGTCGTTCATGATTGGTTATACATGTCAAATGGGTGCATATGAATAATTTTTCATTGGTTTGATTGAGGTTTTGCATAAGGTCACAATGTAACTAGCTATCCATTATATTGGTATGTATGACGATAATGTGTTGGTTGAGGTAGAGAAGGAGATGCAAAAATCAAAGTGAAGTTAAAGAAGATTGGACCCTCGATGCAAGAGCATGTTTTCATTGTGTTTGATTTTGGCATGTAGGTATGTAGGTTAAGGATTGTTATATGCATTATGGTTATGAGTATTCTTTCATTCTATTGATGTTATGGTTACATACTTTATATATGCTAGTTGATTAGTATGGTTATATGTACATGTGTCGAGTGTCATGAATGATAGCAACCTATGGTGGTATGCATTGCTATCGTTGTTTTATGTTAGCTAACTTATTGTTTTTGATGAGCAATGATATATAAATTGTTGTTGTTACATGCTAGTGACTTTATGGTTAGGGTTATGACATTTAGGCATGATTCTACCTAATTATGATAGTGTGTTGTATTATCTCTAGACCGGACCGTGGCATATGTGTGATTGTGTGGGCATGGATGACATATGTTTATGAGCTTATGGTGTGAACATGTAGCTAGTTATTGTTATGGATATCAAGGACCATTTATGTTTGAGTTGATATGTTGAGAATTTATATTGTGCTAATCTAGATTGATTGTGCAGAAGATAGCTCTCCCCGAGAGGCTTGATATGAGTTTGCTTATGTTGTATATTTTGTGCTTCGACTATTTTGGAGCACTTGATTGGTGGTACTTATTGATGAGATTACACATATGTTTAAGTTGTTTTAATGTTTGATTAATTGCATGATATGAGTATATGTATCCGAAAGACTGATGAATGAATGGTCTTGTTTAGATGATTGTACTGAAGGCATTATACCCAGATATCCAAGATATACTTGAGGTAAGTAGGTGATAGTTTTAGCATCATGTATTATGACTAATGAATGTGACGGATTATTGATTGTGACAAGGTTGTTAGACTTGATAAATTTTGATTTTAAATTAATAGATATGTTGTCTTAATCTTGAATATGTGGCTGACATATGTGTTCAACTACAAGGCAACGTGCTTGGAACATCAAGGTAAGATAACTAGTATATTTCTATACGAACTTATGTCGAAAAATTACAAGCTTATATGATGATGTAGATTGTATGATAAAGAGACCACTATGAAATCTGAAGAAGGCTCGAGCCGAGATTTCATTTGGAAGTATTGGGAACCATGGGGATCAAGCCATGGTGGTGGTTGCTAAGTCTTGTGCTTTTGGTCTTTCCGATTTGTTTGCGCTTGACTTGCGCTCCCGATTGTGTCTAGTGCATGGCCATGCCACTTTTTTGTTGTGTTGTTTTGCTTGTGGTTTTCATGGTCTTCTTCGTTTGATCTTGTTCTTTCCTTTTATGTTTTGAGAGTATTGGAGATTGTCAGGGAAAGAGAAATTTAATGGAGCTCGGGGAGAGATGTGTGGTACCCAATACGTGATGTAAGACTTGAAATAGCTCGGTAAGTGCTGGAGTAAGCACAATGGAAGGTAAGACTATCACAAATGATTGGACTCGGTTGTATCCATTGTGGTAAATTGGACAAGGTACACATAAATGAGAAAGGTAACCATCAAGGTAAAGAAAGGATTTGAGTGTTAGGTGCCTTGGCCATGTTGGGAACTATTGTTCTCAATTTTGTGCATGTTGTGCACAAATAAAGGAATTCTTCAACCTAGACCTTATGATATCTCTGTAATTATATTGTGATCATAATTATGATGATGTATATATATGTATATATGCATGTATGGATGTCTTTATCTCGATGAGATCATGACTGCTTTATGTTGATGTTATATATGTATATATGTATGTATGTATGTTGTTGATTCACAGGTCACCGTGGATCTTGATGGTTTTATGTTGATGGCTTATATGTATATATGTATTTATGTATGATGTTGTCTCGACAAAATCATGCTTGTTTTATACTAATGATTATATATATGTATGTATGTGTCTATCTCACTATATGACTGTATTATCGTGGATCATTCTTTGGGGAGGAATGATTGCTTATGCAACATGAATGGTGAAGAGGTTCCCCACTATGAGGAATGAAGTGGAAAAGTATCCCTTGACATATCTACAAGGTCGCATCATGTGGGTATGGTTTGATATTATGTGATTATACTATGTCTATGTTTATGTTATGGACAAGTAATGTTGAGGGTCATACGTTGAAGTGAAAGTAGTTGATTCATGGCATGCTAGGATAAGCATGGATAGTGGAAAGACACTAAAATCAAGGTTGCTTTGTGGGTCATGTGGTTCATGGATGTGTGTGACTATTGTCGTGTATATGTTGTGTGCATGTTGTATATTCAAAGGATTGTACCTAAGATGTGTAACGTTTCATATGTAGTATTGTGTACATATATGATGTTATATGCATGTTGTATATATGGTGTTGTGTGTATATCGCATATGCATATTAGGTATAGATGGTGTTATGTACATGTGAGATATGCGGTAGTGTGTACATATCATATTGTTTGCATATTGGATGTGCGGGCGTTGTGTGCATATGGTGTTGTGCGCATGTTAGATATGCGATGTAGTGTATGTATGGTGCTATGTATGTTGAATATGCAAAGATATGTACATGGTGTTATGTGTGTGATGTAATTATGTTGCTATGTACATTTGGTGTTGTGCACATGATTGTACATATGGTGTTGTATGCATGTGGTATTGTGTACATGTTGTAAATTTTGTGTTGTGTACATGTTGTACATGGGGTGATGTGTGCAAGTGGTGTCATGTACATGTCATGCAAGTGATGTTGTGAATGTTAGTGTCAGTCTTTGCAGCTTTCCTCCAGTGATAAAACATGCTCTTACAAGGTGATTTTAAGTTGTCAAAGTCAAATTTTGTCATTTCAGTGAGTCTTCAAGTAAAATTTGGTCACTAGGTATTAGGTCTAGGGTTTGTTTTCACTCCTTTCAAATTTGTCCAAATGTCGGTCCATGTCACCATTCAACTGAGTGTACCATCATTCAGAGGGTTTTCATCATCATGTCAAGTTCCACTGGGTCATTTTACACCTTGTTCATGCTTCAGTTGTGCCTAGGTAAGGTTCATTTCCCTCTCCTAAGGTTTTGGAGGTAATTTATCTTGGATGGTAAAATCATCAGCCAAAATTGTATCCTGATGTTCATATACCTTTCCCTATCCTTAATATACCTTATTAAACACTTCCCATCACTGAGATCCCCCAAATTCCTCATTTTTTCACAAACCCTAGTTTCTTGCTACAACTTGGCAATTTTCTAGGCTAGGCCTGTGTTTTTCCCTTTTGGACCCCTTCCCCTCACTCAATCTCTGAAATTCCACTTTACCCTGCTTCCTAACATACCTACCTACATCCGAAAATTTTCTCAAGAATTTAGAAGCCCCTTATGCCCTTCATTTCGCTTCATTTCGACAAATCCCTTGTTCCACACATCGGGATAGGTTTTACTCCAATGATGTTTCTGAGCGATAAAAGATGAATTTTGGAAAACTGAGAGAGGTTTTTGTCCCCAACAGGAAAAGGAAGAAAAAACTCCAATTTTTACACAGGTTTCATGGTTTTAGAGAAATGTCAAAAATAGAGTTGCCTCAGGAGAATTGATGCACCTCTGAAGTGACCTTGGGAAAATCAAGATTTATCCTAGCTTGGTTGGAAAAATGACTTTCTTGATAAGTCAAATGATAACTAGACACAAATATCTTTCCACTGAGCTATCATGAGCTCAATTTGGAGTTGAGGAAGACCTTCAAAAGTTGACTGCAACAGCACTCTGCCTTGCGGCAGCCTCATTTTTGCACATTTTGACCAGTCTTGGGAGATTTGATTTTTGACAGGGAAAATGAACTCCAAATTGAAAAATTATAGTTGGGTTGGAAATTAGACTCAATAAAATTTCCAACGAGCTATCCCACGCCCAATTTGGACACTGGGAAGGCCTCCAAAAGCCTCCTGCAAAAGGGCACTACGCATTGGGTTTGTGGCGCGACACATAGAGATGCAAGCCCAATTTCACCATAAACTTCTCCAAATTTTCCAAATGTGCTCAAATATGTGGTGTGAAAGTAATTTAATATTTTTTTCCATTGCAAGTGAAGAGTTTTTCTCAGAATTTATGGTGGTTTAGTGTGCGAAAGCTCATCATTCAGTACAAAAGCACAAAGGAAACAAAACAGAGTTTTATAGTGAAATGTCAAGTTTGCAACATTATAAGGTGGATTTTTCAAATGAGAAATTTAAATCCTTGGCATATAAGATATTTTCAAATTTAAACTTCATTTGTGTGCCAAGAGACAGCAATGAGTAAGAGAAGAGGTGTGAGGAGTGAAGGAAGAAGCTTGGAGGTAGAATTGTGGTGAAGTTGCAGAGCGCGGCGCATTGGGCAGCCATCGCGACACATTGGAGGAGCGCGGTGCATTGGGCTTGCCTCCCCAGTGTAAAAAATACACTGGCGCGGTGCATTGGAGGGGCATGGTGCGTTGGGTTAGGCGCACGACGCACATGGCAGCAGACAAATTTTTTTTGCTATTTCTTCCAACTCATCAAATTTTCCCGGTCAATCTTTATCCAAGTAAGTCCATGCAATCATTCCATTTCCGTGAATAGGTATTTGGTGTTTTTTATGATGAATTGAACATGAAAAACCAAACCCTATTATCTTGTTTGAGGATTTGCTTCCTTTAGGGTTTTGAAATTATTTTTGTGCTAAATATTCCCATTTCTCCACCTAGTTTTTTCCCCTCCTCATTGTTTGTATCCTCACAACAGCTCGTTTCACTATTTATCCTATATCCCTAGTTACTCATTCCTACCCATTTCCATTCCCTCCCCATCCCAATTGTGAAATTTCTCCAAACTTAAGTGGCTATCCCTAAATCACAGATTTCAAATGGCAAGTTGCACTTGACAAAACTTCATTGTTCCTACTGCCCCATTCCCCCATATTCCCTCCCATTTGACATATATTTGGAAATAAATCAAAGACATCAAAGTTCTCATTATCATACAAGACAACACAGAACTTGCAAATTTTCATGGAGACGAATACTTCTTATGACCAAGACAGTGACTCTACAACTGAATTGCATGCACCAAGAGGGCATTAAAGCGTCGTAAAAGGCATGATAGACTCCAAATTTTGGTTGAAGCTTCTTTGGATCAGCATAACGCTTGATGGTGGAAATTCAGCCCAAATTTCAAGAAATTTGGGACACATTTTGCAAATTTTGATTTTTTTGGCCTTAACACAGATTTTCCTGCCCAACGTGTAGTGCCACTTGGCGCGCGCTTATAATTGGCGGCTCCTCTTGAAGAAAAAATTTCATTTCTGGATTTTTCATGAAACGTTATGCATTTCTACCCATTACCTAAGGATTTTGACAAGTTTTGGGTTGCCTGAAGGGTCAAAAACACCCTAAAAGTGACCTTTCTGCCACTTTTTGGACACACAGGAAGCAGTGTTGGGAGATTTGATTTTTGGAGGGGCAAATGGAAACCAAATTCCGAAATTCCACTTTTTTTGGAAAGTAGACAGGAAAATCGTTCCAACGAGCTATCCTGCACTCAATTTGGACTCTGAGAAGGCCCTCAAAATCAGCCTCAAAGTGGCGCTACGCATAGAGATTTCAGGCACGACGCATTGGGAAATTTGGCCTAATTTTCACTTAGCAGTTCAGATTTTCGCCTAGTTTTGGCTAGTTTGACTTTTTTATCCTCATATGTACAGATATTGATGTAACTTGATGTAATTTCATGACTTTGATGTAATTTTCGAACATTTTTACCCATACAAGTAGATTCATTCACCAAAAAGTGAATTCTAACTGAATGAATCAGTTTCCTATCTTATAGAGGCAAGTTGTTTCATTGCCTATTTTCCAGTTCTTAGTTTAGATCTTGTTGAAACAACTCATAAACTAGTGAGCTCGACCCCTAGAGGCATGGGGATGATTTAGGCTTGTCTATATCTTGTATTTTATCAGTCATTTTCAGAGGTTGGACACTTGGGATTGCTTGGCACTTCATTGTACATTTCATCTCTGCAATTTTGGCAAAGGAATAGACCAGGGTTTGCAGCACTCTTTGGGATCCATGTGGCTCTGTGTTTTGATGGTGTGTTTATCTATGTGATTTTAAGTTCATTGATGTTTATGTGTATCATTTCCCTTCTCCTTTCTTCTTAAATTAAACAAATGAGTTATAAAGGTGGAATTCATTAGATTGCTTTGCTCTGCCTTCAGTTTTGTTTAATTTTCCATGTTTTCATCTGTTTGAAGAGGATTCTTGAAAGCCTCTTGCCCTCTTCAGCTCCTCACCAGTCTGAAACTATCCATTCATTCAATCCAAAGCATCAAAACAATTTCCTTCCTTGCCCCATTCAGAACTCTGCAAAAACTAGGCCTCATCCCCGAACCCAAAACTGCCTTTCCCTTTGTTTCCAACAAAAAACCCAAAATCAAAACCAAACTCCTTTACTTATATACCTAGCCTAAAATTAGATTTTATTTCAATTCATCTCAAGCCCCATTGATTATTTTTGCTGAGATTGACCCGGAGAGAGCCCTCTCCTGATCTGGTAGGGCTAGCTACCAGACTGAGCGTGGTTTGATGTTACCCTGAACTCTGCCTTCCTTCAGCCTGAGGTAGATTTAGGAAATAACATAATGGTGACCATACTGGGGAAAATAAAAGTTTTTTGTTTGCTTTATAAACTATAGACGGAGCCTGAAGTTAGTCAGGTAGCCTTCGAAACGCTCTTGCTTTGCATTAGCGAAAGTAGATCAATGCTGCTTCAGTCAATCTCCGGTCTGGTTTATGAAATGAACATCTAGTTTCCTCAGTAAAATGTAATAAAGTTTAGATCTGATTGTTGATGGTGGACAACGATCAGACATCAGAAGGCTGAAATCATTCACCTGGCGACTCTAAATCATTTTCTAGATCAGATCCAAGGACTCCACTGGAGGATGAACCTAACCAGCAGAGACATGAAAGGACAATATGGAAAGATCAGGTATTCAAGTTGGAATTTCATCCAAGACATTTTGTTCTTTGTCATAAATTATTTCTTCTCTTTTCCCGAGAATGTCAAGAAGGCTTTGCAAAGTATATTGTGTTTGAGAAAAGATCCTCAGCCTACATTTGATTCCTTCCCTTTGAAGATTGTGAATACCAAAGATTTGTATGCTTTTGAGCTTGATCAAGACCTTTCTTCCGAATCTTATGATGACCATTATAAAACTGATGAACCTCAAGAGACCAAGACTGATTCTATACCTTCTGTACATACCCCTATACCTTGTAAAATTCCATATTGATACAAGCCTCTGATTTTACCTCCTATATCTCATGCTTTCCCTAAAAATCATGACCTATATCTACTGAGGTTTGATGGTGAATGTGACAATATCACTGCTGAGAGACATGTTCTAAATTTTGAGTCTTTTCTTGACCTTTTTGAAGTTGATGAAGAGGATATTAGTATTAGGATTTTTTATCTTTCTTTTCAAGGCCAAGTCAAGAGTTGGTTCAAAACCATGCCTGATGCGAGCATCTCAGATTTCCAGCAGTTCGTCAAAGTTTTCCTCGACAGGTGGGTGATCAGACAGAACCCTTTCTTGATTATAGAAGAGTATAACCAGCTGAAAAGACTGCCAGGGGAGACAGTACAACAGTTTTCTGCCAGATTTAAAAAAGTATATTTTTCGATGCCAATTGATATAAGGCCTCCTCTTGGATCTGTTCTCTTGCACTACCTGGGTGCCTTTGATCCGGAAATGGAGTTTCAGCTGAGAGAAAGGAATCTTGCAACACTTGAAGAGGTGCACAACAGTGCAATAAATGTAGAGGCTCATTTGCGGATCCGAAGGGCAAGGTTGAAGGAAGAAGAGATGAAAAACATAGATCCGGAGAAATCAACATCTCTAGAGGTAAAGCTTGACATTTTGGTAACTGCAGTGGAAGAGATGATGCAAAATATCACCACAAGGAATGAGTATAATGTTCAAGCCCATGGCTCGCTGATTGAAGAAGAACAAGTTGCTGATCCAAAACATTTTGTTTCTTATCCCAGTTGTCATAGATCTGATAATGATTGTTTTGTAGATCATCTTGGAGAAGAGAGATCTGTTGATTTGACACGTATGCTTGATGATGTGTTTTATACCGATGATTTTCCTCAGTTTGATCATTATGATGATGATAGTTTTCTCCAAACAGAAGCTAATCTTGCAGACAAATCAACAGCTAGTTTGTGGAAGGAGGAAGTTCACTTTCTGCAGCTCGAGTACAGTGATCAACCGATGCATATCAGCTATGACAGTGACGAGGAAAGTGCAGCAAATTTTGAAGTAAGTGAAGGATCTTTTCCTTTTTGTTTTGATTTATTTCAGTTCATCATAGACAACTTCCATGCAATCAGAAATCAACTGTCGACAAGTCTTGATATGGACCATCTTGAGGGCAATGAAAACCTTGTTCAAGACTTCCCATATCCAGATTTTCAGTCCCCGAATGCCATTGATTGTCAAGTTGCAGATGAAGACTTTGAAGCTGGAACATACGATCAAATGATACAAGATGATTCCGTACCATTTTGTTTTGAATCATTTCAGTTTTTGAAGGGTAAATTGCATAGTAAATCTTCAAACGAGCAGCCTGTAGGAAATCATGTAATCTCATCGGAACCAATAGAAAATGGGTTGCAACAGTCTTTATGTCTTTTCAAGTTTTTCATGATCCAATAGCTGATGTGTTGGATGATGTCTGCAATCAAAGTCCTTCTCCATTGACTATATGTAAGCTTGAAACGTGTGCTGATATAAACTTGATCCGGCAGCCGGTCTCTTTGTCATTTTTAGTAGGAGTCTCATCACAAATCTCATCACAAAGCTCAAAACAAAGTTTGCATTCATGGTATGAGGAGAAGAGAAGTAATCCATTGGATGAGCTAAGTCCCAGTGTGCATGAACTTCAAGATCCTTATGCAGTGTTTTTGGAGGCGGATAGAGAATCCATAGTATTCAACGGATCTATTCACAAGTTTTCATGGAAGTTTCCTTTCAGTAGTTCTCTCTTGTTGTTCATAAGCAAGCACTTGTGGAGAATTCAAACAGCAGCTGGAATACTTACTTGGTTGCATTGGTTGTTTCATTTCACTTGATCAGGTGATGAATGGAACAACTAGAGTAGGTTGTATTGAATAAGCTTCATATTGAGAATATTTTCAAGTTTTTCGATTGTGTTTAAGTATCGAGTCAGTTTTGAGTTGAGTGAGAGTCAATTTGTGTCGTCAAGTCATCAGTTTTCAGTCATGCATTTCAGCTTGATTTTTTGACTCCATTGCCCAATGGATGAAGGCATTGTATGCTTTCCAAAGATCTGTAGTTCTTGGCACCTCCAAGGATCTACCATCCCCATTGGAGCCAACGTTAGTTTTAGTCTTTGCAGCCTTCCTCCAGTGATCAAACATGCTCTTACAAAGTGATTTTAAGGTGTCAAGGTCAAATTTTGTCATTTCAGTGAGTCTTCAAGCAAAATTTGGTCACTAGGCATTAGGTCTAGGGTTTGCTTTTACTCCTATCAAAGTTGTCCAAATGTCGGTCCATGTCACCATTCAGCTGAGTGTACCATCATTCAAAGGGTTTTCATCATCATTTCAAGTTCCATTGGGTCATTTTACAGCTTGTTCATGCTTCAGTTGTGCCTAGGTAAGGTTCATTTCCCTCTCCTAGGGTTTTGGAGGTAATTTCTCTTGGATGGTCAAATCATCGGCAAAAATTGTATCCTGATGTTCATACACCTTCCCTTATCCTTAATGTACCTTATTAAACACTTACCATCATTTAGATCCCCCAAATTCCTCACTTTCGCACAAACCCTAGTTTCTTGCTACAACTTGGCAATTTTCTAGGCTAGAACTATGTTTTGCCCTTTTGGACCCCTTCCCCTCACTCAATCTCTGAAATTCCACTTTCCCCTACTTCCTAACATCCCTCCCTACTTCCTAAAATTTTCTCAATAATTTTTAAGCCCCTTATCCCCTTCGTTTTGCTTCATTTCGACAAATCCCTTGTTCCACACATCGGGATAGGTTTTACTCCAATGATGTTTCTCAGCAAGAAAAGATGAATTTTGGAAACCTCCTTCAATTTTTACAATGTGTGTCATGGTTTTAAATGTCAATCACTCATTACTTTCCAGAGAATTGATGCACCTAAGTGACCTTGGGAAAAATCAAGATTTCTCCTAGCTTGGCTGCCAAATGACTTGCTTGAGAGTCAAATGATAATTAGACAAATATATTTCCAATGAGCTATCATGCGTGAGCTCAATTGAGTTGAGGAAGACCTTCAAAAGGACTGCAACAGCACTCTGCCTTGAGGCAGCCTCATTTTGCACATTTTGACCAGTCTTGGGAGATTTGATTTTTGATAGGTCAAATGAACTCCAAATTGAGAAATGTTACTTGGGTTGGAACGTAGCCAGGCATAGCTTTCCAACGAGCTATCCTGCACCCAATTTTAACATTTGGAAGGCCTCCAAAAGCCTCCTACAAAAGGGCGCTACGCATTGGTTTTGTGGCGCGACGCATAGAGCTGCAAGCCCAATTTCACCATAAACTTCTCCAAATTTTCCAAATGTGCTCAAATATATGGTGTGCAAGTAAGTTAAGATTTTTTCCATTGCAATTGAAGAGTTTTTCTCAGAATTTATGGTGGTTTAATAGACAGAAGCTAATTTTTCAGTCAAAAGCACAAAGGATACAAAATAGAGTTTGTAAAGTGAAATGTCAAAGTTTACAACATTATAAGGTGGATTTTTCAAATGAGAAATTTAAATCCTTGGCATATAAGATATTTTCAAATTTAAACTTCATTCGCATGCTAAAGACAGCAATAAAGGTGTGAGGAGTGAAGGAAGAAGCTTGGAGGTAAAACTGGGCAAATTTGGGTGCGCGGCGCATTGGGCAGCCGGCGCGACGCACTGGGCAGGCGCAGCGCATTGGGCCGGCCGCCATAGTGTAAAAATTATACTGGCGCGGCGCATTGGAGGTGCGCGGCGCACTGGACAGACTGCGCGACGCACATGGCAGAAGGCAATTTTTTTGTTGTTTCTTCCAACCCATAAAATTTTGCTTGGTCTCTCCTTGTTCGAATAAGTCAAAGCCACTTCCTCATTGCTCTTAACAAGTGCTGGGTGTTGGTATGAGAATTTAAATGAAAAAAACTCAAACCCTATTGTCTTGATTAAGAAATGCTCCTAGGGTTTTGAAATTGATTTTGGTGTCAAATGTTTACATTTCCCTTACCTCATTTTTCCCTTCCTCACTATTTATTTTCTCACTACAGTCCTCATTCCCCTATCTCTTGACATCCCTAAAGTCAAATCATCCTTATCCCATTCCCATTGTCCCCATACCACTTGTAAATTTCCCTCAAATCCCAAGTTATCCCAAATAGCTAAGTGGTTGTCCCAACACATAGATTTCAAGTGGAAAACTCACAATTTCACTTGATTATAGCCCATCATTTCTCCATGTTCCCTCCCATATTACCTCATATTTGGCAATAAATAAAAGACACCAAAGTTCTCGTCATCATACAAGACAACACAGACCTTGGACATCATGGAGACGGATATTTCTTATGACCGAGACAGTGACTCTACAACTGAATTGCATGCACCAAGGAGGCATTAAAGCGTCGCAAAAGGCATGTTAGACTCCAATTCTTGGCCGAAGCTTCCTTGGCCTAGCATAGTGCTTGATGGTGGACATTCAACCCAAATTTCAAGAAATTTGGGAAAATTTTTGTCAATTTTGAATTTTTTGGCCTAAACACAGATTTTTCCGCCCAACGCGTAGCGCCACTTGGCGTGCGCTTATAATTGGCAGCTCTTCTGGAGGAAAACTTTGCATTTCTAGATTTTTCATCAAAATTTTTGCATGCCTATGGATTACCTAAGGATTTCATCAAGTTTTGGGTTGCCTAACGGGTCAAAAACACCTCAAAAATGGCCTTTCTGCTACTTTTTGGACACACAGGAAGCAGTGTTGGGATATTGGATTTTTGGAGGGGAAAATGGCAACCAAATTCAAAATTCCACTTGGGTTAGAAATTAGACAAGCAGGGCTTTCCAAAGAGCTATCCTGCACTCAATTTTGACTTCGGGAAGGCCCTCAAAATCAGCCTCAAAGTTGTGCTACGCATAGAGATTTGTGCGCGCGCATAGGGAAATTTGGCTCCTTATTTTTTACTTCCGGCCAGCCTCGTAATTTCGCTTAGTTTTGGCTAGTTTGACTTTTTCATGTAACTCTTGATGTACCTTGATGTAATTTCATGACTATGATTTACTTTTGGCACATTTTTACTCATTCTAGAAGATTCATTCACCAAAAGGTGAAATGTAAGTGGATGGATCAGTTTCCTAGCATATAGAGGCAAGTTGTTTCATTGCCTATTTTCTAGTTCATAGTTTAGATATGGTTGAAATAGCTCCTAGAATGATGAGCTCGACCCCTAGAGGCATGGGAATGGGTTAGGCTTGTCTATATCTTGTATTTTCTCAATCATTTTTGTCATGTTTAACTTCCATCGTAAATTGTCTATTCACGAATCTTATAAATGTGTAAAATAAACCAGTAGCGAAAGCATAAAACATAAAACAGATAAACACAGAGATTTTCCCCTGGATCCCAAATCGGGACGACCAGCTTGATTTTTCATTATATTCCTTTTAGTGTTACAACACATATATATACATGCCGGAGCATACATAAACCCCAATCCATTAACCCCGGATTAGAACATAACCGTAGTTCCCTTGACCGGATCTACAAAAATACCAGGGGCCGAAAACCATCGAACCCCAAAACCATGTGCAAAACCATGCACAAAACCATGGATGCAGACTACCCAGCAGAAATTAAGGACACAACACATACCCAATAATTTTCGAGGTTGGACACTTGGGATTGCTTGGCACTTCATTGTACATTTCATCTCTGCAATTTTGGCAAAGGAATAGACCAGGGTTTGCAGCACTC